>CATNWA010005013.1:0-26226 GCA_951230385.1 Staurois parvus | reverse complement strand
AAAATTTTGAACCCCCCTTGATGAAGATGGAGCGTGGACGGGAAAGGTTGTCTACCACAGCGACAATTTCTAAAAAAACCCATCCATTGTCATACCCAAGAATCACACATTGCCGTTTTCACAAGACCCCAACCACGAGCAAGTTGCAAATCAAGGTCGCCACCTCACTGAAGGAGCAGTCTTTCAGCTGGATTGTGGATCCTAGGAGGTAAAACTAGTCCCAGTGGATTAAAAAAATTTGAACTTGCAAAAAATCAAAGGAAAATTAAAAGTCCAGAAGATGTCAGACTTACCCCAGCAGGTGGTTTCGACCCTCCATTCAAATGTGGGCGGGGGACGTTTTTGGTCCTTGGAACATTTTTCTTCCCAAGCCCAGAGGGGCAGTGCGAGAGAAAACGCGGCTGTTCTTTTCCGGTATGAGTACCAGGCAGTTCACATGGGGTAATTGAGTCTCTATCTACCTCAACTTCCAAGCCTTGAAAGTTTTTTCTCATTCGAGGATCAGCAAAACAGATTAGTTGTTAGGCACAACTTTATTGAGCCTGCAAAGAATTGAAGATCGTTGCAACAGACCAGAGACAAGTAACTATCTTAAAAACCCAAAGATGCACTTGGATCTTAAATCCCCCCTCATGCCCACAATGGGAGGAGTTTGGGGGAAAAGGATAAATTGGAGTAGCTCTTTTCCATTCTAGATGAAATGCTTTAAAGATTGGATCTATCGTTCCCCCAAAAAAAGGGTTTAACCACCTGATGGCTGAAGTCATGCTATCATAAAACCCAGACCTTGGCCCCGTGTTACGCCCCAAGATGCCACCGCTTGACCCGCAACGCGCTGCCCAAAGAGGGAGAGTGACACCCCCAAGGGGGGACTTTGATTTTAAAGACTTGTACACCAAGCAATGGAAAAAATTCAAAGCCTTGCCAATATTTCTGAAAGAATGGAGGCAGAGTACCTACGACCTTCCAACCCGCAACAAATGGCAAGGGAAAACCCCGACTCTTGTGGGGACAGATGCTGCATGATAGCAGAGTCGGGGAAAAAGTAGAGGGCAAGTATAAAACGGGGCCCCTTTAAGGGCCCTTAGACCCAACGGAAGTCTTTTATCCTTCCAAGAGTTTAATAGGGGGCATATCTTTATTATCCCAGGGGGGGATGTGCTCCCTTGTATTACACAAGAAATTTTTTAGCTTTCACTGGTCTCCTTGGGCCCAGGGATTTTCCTGTTTGCTAATTGGGAGGAAGTGCCCCTCATCTTTTCAATGAAGAAATTTACTATGAGAAAAATTTTGGGGGGATCTGTTCCCTTTCAAATAGGGTCTTAGCCCCCCAAAAGTCGGAAGTCCCCCCTCCATGTAGGGAAAATGTTATGCAAAGCGGGTAGTTAATATGAAACTCATGTCTTTTTTTTTGTTTGTATTCCATTTTTCCCATTCAATTTCATATCCACACTTCAGTACTATGTTCACATGTTTTCATAAAAAAAACATTGGGGTTTTCAACATTTACTCGTTACGTGTGGACATCAAAGGTTAACTGCCTTAATCCTCTGTAAACCCTTTAAAAGCTGCAAGAAGGTGGGGGCACATCCTCTAATAAACGTCTTACCCAGATATTAAAAAGCAAGCCAAGATGAAAGGGGGTTATGTTTTTTTCACACATTAAAATAGATCCTCCCCTCTAGTATTTTGTTAATATATATGCCCCCAAATCTTCACCAAGCCATTCTTCCAAGATCTGTCCCCAAAAATTATCAAACTTTTTGCACCTCCCCCTTGTGTTGGAGGGGATATAACCAGGTATGAACATAAGGAAAATAAATTAAAAACCTTCATCCTATTACCCAACTCCCTCCCCCCCCCCATCATACACGCATTGAACACTTTACAAGGGATTACACTTACGGACGTTTGGGTCTGACTCATCCCGATGGAAAATAATTTCTTTTTTCTCCCCCGTCCATCCCCCCTCTGCCAGAATTTAAAAATAATTTTGTCAATCCATCTTACTACAAAAATTAAGGATTCTAATATTCACGACTAGAATGAGCGAATTTTCAAAAAAATTCGGGTTTGGCTGATTCGCCGAATTTGCCGAATAAATTTTTCTTCGAGCCCAACATATTCGCTGCAAATTTAACTTAATAAAAGGGTTTCTAGGCTTCAAGAGCCTATATATAAGTGCAGAACACTGTACCTTTAATTTAAAAAATTCCTTGAGTCAGCTGGTAAGAGAAATAAAACTGTCAGTCAGTATGACATGCAAGGATTGATTTGCCGTTCGATCTTATGAATCACCGCACGACTTCACTCATTGGGCAGTGCAGCGGGGCCAAAACCCGGAGTAGTGTGGAGCCACCAGTGTGGCGGTGGAGTGTATCAGACAATGGGAGGGCCCATAGAACCAACAGCACCCTATGAGCAAGAATGGACACTCCACCAGCAAGTGTGAGGAGAACCTGAATGGCACATAGCCGAGTGCGGCGATGGATGACGAGCACGCAATGGGATGGCCTCAGATACAGGACCCAAGACACACTCTGGACCTGGCAGCAGCATGAGGAGGCGGTACAGGCCCATTGACAGATTTACGGCCTGGCAGCCAGCATGAGAGTCGGGTACGGGCCCATGGCTAGTATTACGCCTGGCAGCAGCATGAGGAGGGCGTACACAGGGGCCCATGGGCAAGTGTTGGACCTGCGTTACAGCAGCTAAAATTGAAGGCCATTACAGAGCCTAGAGATAAACAAGTACCCCCAGTCAGCAGCGTTGGGGAGTATCTGAACTATACACAGAGTCCAATGGCTAGAGTGGCTAGGAGCAGGAAGCAGCTTCAATTGAAGGCCATCCCGACACGGCAGGCCTAGGTTTAAAGTCCCTATCACACGTTAATTCCTATAACGAACTCAACTCTCCTGGCATCTACTTACGAGACCCTAGGGCAGGTCTGGCGTTCCAATTTGGTGTAGTAGACTGTTTGTTCTCTACCATCCTTGAGCGACTACAATAACAGAGGGGATCTGGTGCGTGCCTTTGGTGTCTGGCTTAATGCGCGAACGAATCGAACACTGACGTCCCAGCGTTTGTCAAACGATTTGACGTCTAATGTGATGGAGAGGGGGGGGAGGGGGGGAATATAGGGGGGGGGGGGGGGGGGGGGGGGGGGGGGTGGGGGGGGGGCAGTTGGGATTGGGGGTGTTTTAGTTTATAATATACTAACCCTGAACATACGGGATAGGTGGGGGGGGGGGGGGGGGAGGGCCGTTAATTGGGGGCAACGAATCATATGGACCTGCAGCATGCAGTGAGCAATGGACGACAGGAGCGCTACATGGCGCAGTGGTGGACGGTGTACGGTACAGCATTTATTCTGAAGTCAATATTCACAGGCGCATTAGGGTTAAAAGTCGGAAGCCGTGCACATCGTGAGCAGTACGAGCAGAGTACACATGGCGCAGGGTGGCGGTAGGATGCAGTCATTATTCGGACGGCCAACACACAGGCGCCAGGTTAAAAAGCCGTGAATGCCGTCAGCAGACGTGAACAGACGTCAGAGGCCTCATGCGCCATAGGGTGAGACGGTGGAGGGCTAGAGCAGATGGAAGGCTCCAGTACAGCACCCTAGCACGAAAATGGACACACACCAACAGTGTAAAGGAGAGCCTGAAAGTGGCACATGGACAAGAGTCTGGCGATGAAGTCAGCTCTTGGTGGCGGCGGATCAGGACCCATGACAGCACTCTGTGACCTGGCAGCAGCAAGAGGAGGACGGTACGGGGCCATGCATAGTGGGCAAAGCGTAACAGCTTAATTGAAGCGCCATCACAGAAGGCCTATGTTAAAACAATCACCGCCAGCAGCAGTGTGGGGAGAAACGACTATCTCACGATCCATGGCAGAGTGGAGGAGCGGGAAGCAGCTCAATGAAGGCATACAGCAGCGCCTTAGGTAAAAAGTCCCCCACCAGCAGTGTGGAGGAGAACGACTATCAAGAGTCCAATAGGCTGAGTGGACGACTCCGGGAGAGCCTCAGCGTTGATGATTGGCAGATGCAAATGCATCAGATTCTATGAGGTGATGCCTCGTGGGTGCAAGAAGCTCAAATACCGTCGTACTTCCAATCAGTAAGACGAACAACCGCGAACGGGATCTTCTGCCTGACGCGCCGCTGAGGCCAGCTTCTGGGATAACCCCAGAACAAGTTGCCATGGCAGAGTGGCGAGCGTAAGCAAGCTCAATTAAAGGCCATCACAGAAGGCCTATGTTAAAACAAGATCCTCCCCAACAGGACAGCGTGTGCGCTAAGATGACAGAACTAGTCAAGAGGTCACAGATGGCAGACGAATGGGTCGGAGCGCGAGCGAGCTTGCACAACTCAAATGACGCCATACACATGAAAGAAAAGGACACGTAAGGTTAAAAAGGTCCCCCCAGTCAGCAAGTGTGGGGAGACGACTATGCAAGAGTCCAACTGGGCTGAGTTGGCATGATTCGGGCATAGTCCAGTCGTTGTGATTGAAGATGCAAATGCAGAGATTCTATGAGAGTGATGGCCGTGAGGTGCAGGAAAGAAGATCATATTACCGTCGTCGCACTTCCATCCAAAGATGGAACAACCTGCGAACCGGGAGCTGATCTGCCTGGACCCCGCGATGAGCAGCTTCTGGATATACCCCAGAGGCCCATGGCAGAGTGGGTCGGAGCGTAGGTCTGCGGCAAGGGTGAAAGGCCATACATAGTAGGCCTATGTTAAAAAGTCCACCAGCAAGCAGCGTTGGGAGACGACTATCAAGAGTCCAAAGCAGAGTGGCCGAGGCGGAACGTGCAGCTTCATTGAAGGCATACACAGGACAAGGTTTAAAGAAGTCCCCCAGCAGGCGAGTTGGGAGACGACTATCAAGAGTCGGCAATGGCTGAGATGGCGATCCGGGAATAGCACAGTTGTCATTGCAGATAGCAATGCAGAACATTTTATGAAGGTGATGCCATACGACAACCGTGGGTGCGAAGAAATCATATCTCCGTCGTACTTCATCTCATAAAAGCTGGAACAAACCTGCGACCCGGCGGAGCTTTAGTAGCCCTGACTACCCCTGAGTCAGCTATCATAGGATCTCCCAAGAGTTTTGGCTTCTGTGGGTCAATATGGTTTGAAAACTGAAACTTAAAGGCATGTTGAGCGGAAGGCACCAGTGTCAGTGGCATTATTCCAGCTGAAGGGAATATATGCCATCAAAGCTGACAGCTTGAAAAAGGCTATAATAGCGACGGTGCAGTTAGACACAGGAAGGTGGAGCTTAGCAGTTTAAATGAATCATTGACTGAATGTGGCAGACTCAGGATACGAGAAACGTCTACAGCCGTAGATGAACGGGTTGTTTTGTCCTCTTTCTTCTGCATAAGGTGTTGAGAATGGCCACTCTTTGGTGTGGCTTCTGTCTATTAGATTCCGATAAGCGTACTCTACTCCTCCTGCAATGCTATTTCTACAGAGCCCTGGGGCAGGTCTGGGTCCCAATTTGTGTGGAAGAGACTGGTTTTGTTCAGACCATACGCTTGAGCGAGTAATAACAGGTCATGTGCTGCCTTTTAGGTGTCTTGGCATTAATTGCGCACAACACTGAACGAGCGCAGCATCTTTGTCAACGATTTGCCCGTACGTGATGCAAACCCAGCTGACCACAACTGTTCATGAGGAGCCGTACCAGGGGCGCCGAAAGAACTCAGTAATTGACCTGCAGCAGTGTGAGGAGAACCCGCGAAAGTGCACATGGCGCAGGGATGGCACGGTGGAGGCAGCAGTATTCGGAAGACATACTTGACAATTTAAGGATCTTAGCCAGTGGATGGTGATATTGAGGACCGCTTGACAACCAGATTGAACACTTGAGCACATGCATGTATAAAAAATGCACAATGACAACCTATCCTTGACGCAGAGCAGACCCGATGTTCATTCGTTGTCGGGTCATACATGGTTCCCGGATTTTCAGTTTGCGCGGAGCACAGCATCATCGCGTTCGACGATTTCGTCTGTTCATTACATCTCAGACAGATTCCTCCCCTGATGTGACTACATTCGCCAGGCATACCAGGCTGCGCACAGTCGTGACAATCCGTTATCGCCCCATGGGCAGCATATGATATTCCGGTCGGGGTAATGGGACTATGGACATAGAGGTGGCGCTCGAGGACAGCGGGACCCGACGAGGCGGTAAAAGATGCTGGTAGAGGACGGACATTCTTTAGCCGGACCAAGGAGCCTGTCGCAAACGAGGAGGCATAAAGCTGCCGTGACCACTGACCCAAGTTGCTGGTGGCTAGGCTGTGGCCAGAGCCCAGACGTTCACCCATGAGCCATGTATGACATGTGCACTGTCCCTGACCAGTAGTCACAGCTCCACACGTCGACGCTCAGAACTCGCTCCCGTTGTGCACTTTATGGCATAGACCGCTTTCACAAAGACTGGCCTCACCATCTCTTCTACATGTGAATGCAGGGCTTGGCACTGCCTTTTTTGCAAAGAATGCCCGGACCTATGCCTACCTCTTTCCTAACCCCCCCCACAACGCCCTCCTACGCCCCTCGCGAAGAGTGCCTGACGTTCCCACCACCTTGGAACGGGAGGGACATGGCAGCCCCAGCAACATGGACAGGAGGAACGTTCAGCTTCTGCCCAACCGTCGGGTGCGAGGCTGCGCTCTCTCTACTGTTGTCCTCTTGGAAACGGATTCCAAGAAAGACTGCTGACTGGTAATCCGTGAATGAGGATAGCAGAGCAAGGAGCATTCTGAACGAGGCGGAAAGTGCCAACGACGACAACGTCCCCTCGAGCAGAGGTGTTGGAAGCCTTGACTGGCTAGATAAAGGAGCGATTGACGTACGAGGGTGACAGAGCAGTAACGGAGCGGGTGAATGGAGCGGGTGCTGAGGTGGCAGAACCGCCAGTAAGTCTTTATATCACGGAGTTTGCCGAGGCCACCGAATGGCAACAGCCTGGCATATGCTGACGCAATCGCTGTAGATCCAACATTGCCCCGCGCTGGCCACGCTTGACATTCCTGCGCCACATAGTCGACAGTACCGGTCCTAACAGTCTTAGCTTCCTGCGACTAGCGGCTCAAGGCATTGACAAGAAAATTGCCACACCCTGCCAGACGTAGGAAACTTCTGCCGGCACCAGCTACTCCTCCATGAGCTGGCTGACTTTGCTACTGTTCCTCGTGCACAGACGCCGTCACGGCGCATCCCCGTACTACTGCGGCGTGTGGATGTAGGCTTGCAGTGGAGCTGGTGCTCTAGTCTGAGCCGTTGTCCGTATTGGTCATCCACTGTCAACTGCTTGCGACCCTGCAGGCCAGATCCTGGGCAGAGCCTAACGCCCAGCTGGACGACTGTGTTGTGCTCGGCTGGCAAGCTTGCCACCCTCTCGCTCCTGATGATAGCGGAAGCGCTATTTGCAGGCATGACGACGTTGGCTGACTCACGTGGCGGGTGGAGACTCAGCTCGCTTCATCAGCAATTTGAGGGTCCAAATCCGCCAGTCACTAATAGTCCCCATCGGGCTGCGTGCTGGGTGCAGTGTGAGCAGTAAGACTCTGTCTACTAGACCGGCTACACGCGAGTCCAATCTCCATGCTCCAGTTACAAATGATCTTCGCCCTTCGCTGCTGAAGCAAGGAGGATGTATCTCCAACTAGGGGGTCCGTACATGAAGACCGACCCTCTAGTTTATCGGGACAGCTCATTCACCCTGTACAGTGGAGGCGTGTGTGAGCAGCACACAGCATTGCGCATAATCTCGACTTGGTGAGGGTAACTACCAATCAGGATATCCAGGGGCAGGTTGAGGAAAAAGTGTATGGCAGTGAGGCATGGGGCCGCGGGGCCATGCAAAACTATACGGTTTGTGTCTGAGCTGTACCTCAACCAGACCGTGGGCTGTAGGTGTACAGTGTTGTGACCTGGGACAAGCAGGAAGTCGATCAGTGAACGGACTTAAGTCAACCCAATCGATGACGGTATAGGGTTGTCGTGTGCGTGAAACGAATCGACTACCGCTGATTGCACCACCGCGGGGAGACTAGCCATCCTGGCTAAGCGTACCTAGTGCTGACCTGCTCTATGCGACACTCTGACCTCTGCATGGCACACGTTCCTGCTTGAGAATCCCGGTCCTGAAACATTAGGCATCCGAAGATGACACTCCGCTCGCGGTGTATGTCTGATCATAATGTCTCTTTATCTGTCTCAATATAAGCACACCCGCACCCCATATAAAATAAACCGCGGCATTTCAACTCTTTGAACGTACAATAGTGTGTGTTGGTGAAGCAGAAGTCAGGTTTACTTTACACCATCGGGTCAATTATCAGTTGACCGTTGGCTAGTAAACTGTATCGTTTATGTCACTGAATGCAATAATCAGCCCCAAAGAATATTACCTGAGCCACTCCACGGCGTGTATATGATTTTAACTCTTCTACGATAGGCGTACAATAGTGGTTGTGAAGGCAGAAAGGTCAGTTTTATTTAGCACAATACGTTTCAATTATCAGCTTGCGCCTTGGCTGAGAAACTGTACTGTTTTAGGTCACTGGAATTAGCAACTAATCACCCATAAAATATTACCGCATCCGCGTGTAAATGGATTTAACTCTTTGAACGTACACAAGTGTTGTTGAAGCACAAAGAGTCATTTATTGGTACACAATCGGCTTCAATTGCAGCTTGCCAGTTGCGCTTGGAAGAACTGTACGTTCCAGTCCCTCGAATGCACTAATCACAGAGGACCAAAAATATTACACGAAGTAGGGCAGCACAGCAGGCGTGTAAATGGATTAACTCTTTATGAACGTAACAACGATAGTGTTTTGTCTGAAGCAGAAAAGTTCAGTTTATTGTACCACCAAAATCGCGGTACAATTGCACCCGAAAAAAAAAAAAAAAAACTTGCCCTTGCACGTTGGCCTGGAAAAATGTACGGGCGTATATTTTTTCTCGGATTTGTGTCATGGAAGGCACTTAGATCAACGCTAAAAGAATATTACCACGCCAATCCCCGCCGCTATGTGCTATAATGGATCTTACCTCTAATTTGATACCAGTGACTATAGTGGCGTTATGTCGTGTAGTATGAGCAGGAAAGTCAAGTTTTATTGTATCACATACTCAGGTCAATTGCAGCATTGAACGGTGGCCTGCGCATACCTGTTCCGTTTTAGGCATCACTGGAATGCACTTATCACCCAAAAAATATCTACGCGCCAGCCGGCGTGCGGTAAATGCTGCGTATTTAACTCTTTGCAATGTACAATAGTGAGTTGTTGAAGCTGGAAGGGCAGAAGTCAGTTTATTTAGCACAAACTCCGACTGTCACAATTAGCAGCTCTGCCGTTGGCTCGGAAACTGTCACGTGTGTATGTCACTGGAAGTGCCAGTCGTAATCACATGGCCAGAAAAATATATACCCAGCCACCAAGCCCCGGTCGTGTAAATGGATCTAAACTCTTCGAACGTACAATAGTGGTTGTGATAGCAGAAGTCGAGTTATGTGTACATAGAAACCAATGCGGGTGGATCAATTGCACAGCTAGCTTTGGCGCGTGGCTGGAAACTGTACGTTTTGTAGTCACACGGGAAAGCACTAATCACCCGCCAAAACAAATAATATTACCGCGCAAAGACCGGCGTGTAAATGGATTTAACTCTTGAGAAAACGTACAATAGTGGTTGTAGAAGCAGAAAAGTCAGTATATTTTGCAGCATCGGCAACTGCACGCAGGCCACACCCAACTGATATCCACGACAAGAGCACTCCGGCCTCAAAAAAAAAAGGGGTTATGTCAACGTTTAAATTAATTCCGATTCGTTTGATAGAGCTGTGGCCCTAAGTAACTTATTCTGTGTCCCTGAGTAACATTCTGATGTCCCTGAGGTAACGATACTGTGGCCCTAAATCGTCGCTGTGGCCCTACACTCTGTCGCTTAATTACACACAGGTCTGTCTCTCGATTAGAATGACCGGAGGGCTAATGGAATTCTAAGATGGCCGCGATTTATAGCTCCACCAATTACAGCCAGTGCTGGCCTGCTGCCGATTGGGCTAAATGCGATCAAATGTCATGAATGGCTTTATGGGTCATGCGCGCCTTGTCTGCGCTCCTATCTTCCAAGATCCCGCGCCCCATCATCTCTTCCATTTTCTCGCCGTCGCCTATCACAATGGTCCGCCATTTTTGGAAAATTTGATTGGATGCGAAGTTTGCTAATAATCTTCTGAGTACCTCGTCGCGGAATCCAGAATTTTCCAATCTTCCGGAGGCGAAATTCCACTTCGTCATGTTCTGATTCGGCTCATTCTCTATTCACGACGTAGCGATCTCCGATCACTCGGTAGGTGATCACCTCGATATTCTATCATCCATTCGAACACCAGCAGCATTACCAACACTCACGTACATGGAGTTTTCTCCCTAATCTCCCTGGACGCAATACTATCGTCACACATGACTGACTCCGGTATTTAAATACCATACCCTGGGACTGAGTATTTGTGAAAAACAAACACTAGCACACAAACAAACCTCCAATCATCATGTACTGGGATGAACGGCGCACAGGCAGGGTCTATGACGGTCTCTCCTCCAAAATGCAAAAGCATACAGCGCAAGACCTTCCGTCTACGACAGAGCACAGAAAGACTTGGCCAATCTCAACTCTTACACGAAAAGAGGAAAGCAATGGTCAAAGCAAAACAACACTTGGGCAGCAGCCCAAGAGGCAACACAACCCAACTTCACACAATGACCTGCAGATTTCATAAATTCGGCAACAAGCCGGCAGAGGATTGTTAGCTGTTAGAAAAAACCATTACACACTACCCTCTTTACGTCATTGAGGATACACAGGAACATGTAAAAAGCAACCCTTTAACATTATTTCCATTTTAGAAAATTTCTAAACCAAAATCTATATGGTGCGGACCTATAGACTCCGCTAAGATTAAAAATAGCCTACCTCCTTCCTGGACCTTATCTCGTTGCCACAGTTAGACCCAACTGCACTGGTCAAGCTCAAGCTCTGGACGACCCCCCATTATTATCAGTCAGATCTATATCCCTACCATACATTAACACGTCACTCACAGAGCGGTAAACCCCCAGGCCATGATGTGCTACACAGCCAAATTTTTTATAAACTCATGGCCGAAACCCTTTCCCCTACCTTACAATCGGTGTTCCATCCTCCATCCAGGGGCGGAGGGGGACTATCTCCCTCTCGGGATTAAAACCCACATAAAACTGATAGCCAAAAAAAGACAAATCGGCGCCTATATCCCTACTGAACCTCAACGCAAACTCCTGTCAAAAATTATTGCCTCTCGTCTAGCAACTATATTACCCCACTCTCATTTATCCTTCGCAAGCAGATTTTGTGGCAGGTCGTACTAAGTCGGAAACACGGCATCAAATATCCTTAAGGTGATTGCGGTCCTGAATCGGACCTCTAGCGGCACGCCCCAAGATGCAGCAATATCGTATCATTAGATGCCGAAAAGGCATTTGACAATGTCAACTTCAAATGGCTTTCTCTTAGCACTGCGGAAATTTGTATATGAGGTATACTCTTTTTATGCACCTGATCCAAGCCATGTATTCTTCCCCAACAGTCCAAGTCATAGCAGCAGGCCACATATCCAATCCACATTCAGCTTCACAAGGGCACTAGACAGGGATGCCCTTTATCCCCTTTAGTTTTCAACTTGGCCCTGAACCATAACAAGATTTATTCTATCATTTCACTCTGCATGGTATCACAATAAGACAGCAAAGAGTTTTGAGACTTTTTTTTCGCACTTATTTGGCAGGTGACATGTTTAATTTTTACTTTGCATCCATCTCTCGACCTGACATACATTCAACATAATTTTCTCATCCTTCCGCCTTTAAGCTCAGACTCTGTATAAATTTCTCCAAAAGTGAGCGTGCTTCCACTATTTCAATCTCGTGGACACAAAACTTCAAGTTTGTAAAATTGCTACCAAACATATCACTTACCTAGGCATAAAGATAGGGGGAAACTAGCCGTCATCTCTATACATGCTTAATATACGCCCACTAGATTGCCAAAAAGTATTGGGTAACTGGAAATGTGGAAGGATCTACTGCTCTCACTCCTGGGCAGATCACACCCATTTTTAAGATTTGTGAGTTTTTCCGAAACTTCTCTATCCGCTCCAGACCATACCTCTTCTCTTTAAACACAAATGATGTGAGGTGGGCCGCCGAGCGGAGGCACCACTAGCACATCCACTGGTCAGCAAGCGTTCGCCCAGAGCGCGGAGTCTAAAGCCCCAGGTACTTGTTCACCAGGGCCCCTGATGGTGGGGGATGGACTTATGTAGTACCCCCGTAGACCAGGTCGCCTCACTACTGAGCACACCTGTCAGTGGTAGTGGTATGTTCGCCAGGGGACTCCAACCAGGGAGAGCCAGAATGTGAGGAGGTCGGGTGACCCCGAAGTGGGATGGATGGATGGCTTGAGCAAGTGCGTAGTCAGAACAGGCCGAGTCGGTATATGTAGAGGGACGGTAAGGTACAAGGGAGCAGGCAGAGAATCGTCGGGTCACATGCCAGGTCAGCAGCAGAGAGTCAAATCCAATAAGGGGCAATCCAGGGAGAGAGGTCAGGCAAGCAAGGGTCTGGGCAGGAGAAATCAGCAAGGTCAAAGGCAATCCGGGTCAATAACTTACTAGGCATCAGGTAACAGGAACACAGGAAGCAGGTAAGACCAGAAGGCAACGAAATGAATACAGCTCAGGGACCTTTAAATATCCCCGCCCTGCGGCTGCATGGTGCCCAGCGGGCGGCCGCTGGCTTCTACTGCGCATTAGAAAATAGCGCGAGCTCGAGCTTACGAAAACGCCGCTGCCGCGCCCCGGACCTAGTGCCCGTGTAGACTAGGTGGAGTCATGCGCCTCGCGCCGGGACCATCGCGGCAGGGATCGAGGAGATCCCTGACATTGCCCCCCCCCCTACGGGCAACAACTCCGGATGCCCAATCCGATCTCTCCACCACGGGTGATCACAAAGAAACCTCCGGACAAGCCTAGGTGCATGGACATTATGGGCTGGCTCCCACGAATTGTCTCAGGGGCCGTAGCCCTTCCACTTGATGAGAAATTGGTCTGCCCCCCCTTCCCTTCGTCGCACTTCAAGATTGCCTCCACCTCGAATTCTTCTTCCTCTTCAACTGTTATACGGCCTCCGGGGGCCATTGATTCTCGTTCCGGGAAGGCATCAGGGGACTACTGATTTTTCAACAGGACATTCGTGGAAGACAGGGTGGATCTTGAGTGTTCTCGGGGAGAACAAGTTCATAGGCCACCTCAAATGACCATAATTCCGTTTGATGCAGAGAAGGGCCTATAAATTTAGGTCCACAACTTTTTTGAGGGGCAGAAGCATCCTCAAGTTTAACGTAGCCAGCCCAAACCTTCTCTCCGGCTGCAAAACCAGCATCCCCTCTTCGCTTCCTATTAAAAGCCCCTCCCTGTAGTCCTCTTGGCTTGACGGAGACGGTGCTTCCTGTAGTTTCTATTGTTGGAGGTGAAAAAAGGTCAGTGCATCCTGTGTCCGCTGGAATCGGGCATTCCGGGACCAAGTCCGGTGAGGAAGACAGGATGAAAACCCATAGTTGGTCGAAGAACGGGGACTTCCCAGTTGCTGAAAATGGTCAAGCGTTTGTTGTACGCGAATTCTGCCAAAGGAGCGATGTGCACCCATCGTCCTGAGAGAATGATGTGTAGCATTCGAAGGTATGTTGCTCCAGGTCTGATTTAGGTCCTCTCTCACAGGTCTGGCCATTGGTCTGAGGTGACGAAATGCCGAGGAAAGGGACAGCTTGATATCCAGAGGGCTTTGCACAATGTCCTCCAAAACCGCGAGTTAAACTGCACCCCACGGTCCGAGACGATGTCTCTTCGGGAACCACATGCAGTCTAACGATCTCCACGAATGAAGACTTGCTCGCCGTCTCGGCTGCTAGATGGGGTTTTCCGTAAAGGGATGAAATGGGCCATCACTTGGACAAAGCGGTGTCCACGACCACGAGAATTGCCGTGTGGTTCAGTGAAGGTGGAAGCTCGACTATGAAGTCCATGGAGATTTTCTGCCAGGGTCGTTCAGTGATGGGCAATGGACGTAGCAGGGAGCCCCACTAGCCTTAATTTCTTGAAGGCTTGTTCCGCTGGCAGATGGCACAGAGAAGCCCACGTATTCTTACAATCCTTGGCCATTCCGGAACCACCAGAAGAACCGTCGGAAGGAAGTTCCAGGGTCTTGACCGGTCCCAAAAAATGTCCTGGCCAGTGTGATGTTCATATGGCAATGTCCCAAGACTAAGGTTCGGCATCCTCCGGGTCACCACAATGCCGTTCCTCCCTCCATAGGAAGTCCCTCCTTGTTCTGGAAGGGAAGCCCCATCGTAGGTGTGACATTGCTGTGGACTGCTCTCAGTGATCATCGGAGTGAAGGTTTATGTCTGGAGGGCCAAGAAATTTCCTGCAGGAAGGAATAATAGTGTCGGGCACTGGCATCAATCTCCTTGGTGGATCCTCGTACAATGCGTGACAACGCGTCGGCTTCGTGTTTTTCGAGCCGGCCTGTATGTGATGTGGAACTCGAACCATATCGAGAAAAACAATGCCCATCTTGCTTGTCCGTGGGCGCTAGACGTTGGCACGTCCTCAAGATAATTACCAGTTTCTTGTGTGTCCGTGAATATCAGGATGGGGTGGGAGGGCACCTTCCAGACAGGTACCTCCATTCTTCTAAAGGCGGTTTTATGATAGCCAGTAGCTCGCGATCCCCCAATGTCAGTAAAGTTCCTCTCCGCAGGAGTACAAAGTTTCCGTTGAAAAGAATGCAACTAGGGTTGAAGTAATTCCTTGGGAGGCGCCCTTTACCGCTGGGAAAAGGATGGAGCCAACCGTCGTTTTCAGATGCATCTACATCTAATATGTAGGGCAGGGCAGTGAGCGTCGGGATGACCCAGAATGGTGTGCCGAGGTAAATAACCTTTTTTAGTGCTTCAAAAGCTTCCTGTGGCCTCGGGCGTCCATCTGAATCGCGTCCCAAGCTTGTTAACTGAGTGATGGGGAGACCAGGACCCGAGAATTCTTGATGAGAACTTCCGGTAGAAAATTTGCGAACCCAATAAAACGAATGGACACTATTCTTCCTGTCCGTGGTTCAGGCCAATCTAGATCGCTGAGACCCTTCTGAGGGTCCATTGCGACCCCACCGTGGTGGAGATGAATCAACCCAGAAATGTAACACTAGCCTTTTCAAAGCAGCAATTCCTCTGCTTTAGCGTACAACCCGTGCTGCCGCAATTGCAACCAACCGCCCAACACCTTTGATACATGCACCCTTGTGCTCCCCCAGGGGAGGATGAAAAAATCAAAAAATGTCGTCTAAGTAGACGATGACAAAGATGTCCAGAGAAGTCCCCTAAAGATGTCGTTCACAAAGTGTTGGAAGGTGCTGGCGCAATTGCACAACCCAGAAAGCAATGACCAGGTACTCAAAATGGCCGAAACGGATGTGCGGAAGGCTCGTTTTCCACTCATCCTCCCTCCCTTATGCGAACCAAATTGTAGGCTCCCCCTTAAGTCCAACTTAGGTAAACACTACTGCAGCTTTAGGCTCTGGAATAGTTCAGGTACCAGTGGTAATGGGTAACGATTTTATAATGGTGACCCTATTTCAGCTCCCGATAGTCAATGCATGGCCTCAAATTCTTGTCCTTCTTTTTCTACAAAGAAGATCCCTGCACCTGCTGGGGAAGTAGGGAGGGACGGATAATCCCTGTTCGGAGGCTATCCTCAATATAGTCCTTCAGGGCCCCTAATTCTAGCTCAGAAAGGGGAAAAAATTCCCTGAAAACCAAGGCCAACAGAACAATAAGAGGACAGGACAGTCATATGGGCGGTGGGGGGGTAGAGCATCTGCTCCCCTTCACCTGAACACATCAAGAAACTCATGGTAGGTGCCTGCAGAAAAGCACTTGTTTTAGGCTGTCATCCCCTTCAGAGCACAGGAGGACCCTTGTGGGACCTCCGGGCCCGAAGTTCGACACATAGTTCCCGACAATATGGGGAAGGGAACGAACAACCCCAGTCTCCCAGTCAATTTGGGGGTTATGGGCCCGCAACCAAGGGAGCCCCAGAATGACTGGGAAAAGGGTGATGCATTAGCATCCAGCGGAGATTCCGATGTGCTGACCGCAATATGAAGTCACAATGGAAGGGTCTCCTGGTTAACCACCCCTGACTTTAATCCGGGAACCATCAGCCAAAAAAGATGTGAAACCCCTTTCATCCTTTGGCGAGGGGAATACCCTGCTGGTGAGCAAAATTGATATCCACAAAACAGCTGCATGCCCCCGAATCAACTATGGCCGTCACCTCCACGGTCCTTTCGGAAAGCTGAAAGGAGAGGGAACAACTAAGTACTGGGACGGGTTTCATATTGCCAACAGATAAAGAAGATGAGGTGAACTTACTCAGTTTCTGCGGGCAGGAACGCACCATGTGACCAGCTTCGGCCGCAGTACAGACACAGATTCTGGGAGCGTCTGCGCTGGCGTTCCTCAGGTGCGATAGTTTAGGCCGAGCCAGCCTACTGCATGGGTTCGGAGCATCTTCAAACGGCAGGTTCTGGGTGCTTGGCCTAGTATGTTGACTGGATCCCTGAAATGACCCCCAGGGGTTTCCGCGACCCTGACCAGACCTCTCCAATCTGCGCTCCCGTAGAAACACTCTACGGTCAATTTTGATGTGAGTGCAATTAGGTCCTCTAATGTCTCGGGCACCTCCACCCGGGCGAGCTCGTCTTTCAGAGCCTCTGATAGGCCCATACGAAACTGGTGCAAAAGTGCGAAACTCGTTCCAACGAGTGTCACCCATCCAGCGCCTAAAGTCAGAGGCGTATTCCTCGGTCGCCCGCCGACCTTGTCGGAAGTGCGTATAATGTGGCCTCGGCCAAGGGCTGCCCGTTGTGGGGTCATCATATAAGATGGCCATAGCGTTAAAGAGAAGTGTCGACCGTAACCAGGTGAGGGTCCATTGTTTCCCCTTAGTCGGGGTAGGGCCCAGTCTTGGGGTTCACCCTGCAACAGGGAGACAACAAACCCCTACTTTCACTGATTCCGTCAAAAAGGTCCGTGGCTGCAGTTCAAAATAGAGCAGACAGGAGTCACGGAATGACCGAAAGCGTGTGCGATCCCCATGGAAGCGCTCGGGTAAGGGTACTCGGGGGTTCTGCCATAGGGAGTGATGTGGGAGGCCCAGGAGCCGGCTCATGGACTGCTGCGACGGAACGGTGGGTGCAGGGGGGCCGGGGCCTGTGAGACAGGAACAGATATGGTGCAGGCCTGAAACCGATTCTCGATCTGCAGACATCTGTCCTTGTAATGTGTTTACGGCTTGCGTCAGGGGTAGCCAGGTGCCTGCAAACCTCGTCCAACGGGGAGAGTCCTCCTCGAGGCTCAGTCATGGCCTTCTGGTACTGTGAGGGGCCGCGAGCGAGCACCACTAGCACTCCACTGGTCAGGCGTGCCCAGAGCGCGGAGTCTAAGCCCCAGGGTACTTGTTCACCAGGGCCCCTGATGGTGGGGGATGGACTTGTAGTACCCCGAGACCAGGTCGCCTCTACTGAGCACACCTGTCAGTGGTAGTGGTGTTCGCCAGGGGCTCCAACCAGGGAGAGCCAGATGTGAGGAGGTCGGGTGACCCTGATGGGATGGATGGATGGATGGCTGAGCAAGTGCGTAGTCAGACAGGCCGAGTCGGTATTGTAGAGGACGGTAAGGTACAAGGGAGCAGGCAGAGAATCGTCGGGTCACACACGCCAGGTCAGCAGCAGGAGGTCAGATCCAATAAGGGGGCATCCAGGGAGAGAGGTCAGGCAAGCAAGGGTCTGGGCAGGAGAAATCAGCAAGGTCAAAGGCAATCCGGGTCAATAACTTACTAGGCACAGGTACAGGAACAGGAAGCAGGTAAGACCAGAAGGCAACGAAATGACAGCTCAGGGACCTTTAAATATCCCGCCCTGCGCTGCCATATTGGTGCCCAGCGGGCGGCCGCGGCTTCTACTGCGCATGCGCGAGCTCGAACGCCGCGGCCGGCCCGGACCTAGTGCCCGTGTACTAGGTGGTGGAGCAGTGCGCCTGCGCGGGGACCATCGCGGCAGGGATCGAGGAGATCCCTGACACAATGACTCAACGAGGCGAAACCGGGCAATTTCAAAAATTTCTATGGAAAGGTAAACGTCCTCATATAGCACTAGCTAAATTATTCCCACCACGAAGCGAAGGAGGTTCTGGACACCCAAACGTGCGAGCCTATAATCTTTCATGTCTACTCCGTATATGTGTTAGATTGGCTCACTCAGTCCTCCAAATATTCCAGTCACCACATTGAATCTGCAATTGCACATCCCTAAGATCTCTCGGCCCTATTGCATTCCAATGTTAACTCTCTCACCCACCTCAATTGAAACATAATTCGCTCATCCGCGATACCCTTATTACGTGGAGGGAGGTCAGGCGTAAACTGGGGGTTTCTCCCGTTGCTCTCTTTCTTTTTTCTTCCTATTCACCATAACCCTTCCTTTTCTCCCCCACAATCCTATGATGCTTACGAAATTTGGATAGCTCAAGAACTAACTTTGGTACAACATTTAAATGACACCTCTATGGGTTCCCCAAAACCTCTTAAACAGTGTTCTACAAATCCACGGGCTACCACCACATCACTTCTTTTATATCCTTCAAGTAAGGAACTTTGTCAACTCAGTCGCACCTATTAAAGCTATTCGATTCTATACGACATTCATTGATGTCCTGGCGAACTCCCGAAAGTATAAAATATCAAACATCACACAGATCTCTGAATCTTCTGTGCACCAAACCTTTCAAGACATTCAATGCTGTGAAATCCTGAGTCAAAGATTTTGATTACACATTTACAGCTGACCAATTACTATCAGGCTTCAACTCCACATGTGCCTTCAACCAATATGAATTATGGCGTGAAACAACAACTCAAGATTCTTCACCGTGCTTACATGCCCTGTCTCTACTCAAAAAATGACCCAACTCTGTCTACTTGCCCACTTTGTGGAAGCCAAAAACCTTCACTACAACACAGGCTCTGGCTCTGCTCTGCTATCTACATTCTGGAAGCAAGTAGTCAATTTCATAACCAGGAAGCACAGTGGCTAAATGGTTAGCACTTCCGCCTGGCAGTACAAGGGTCATTGGTTCGAATCCCAACCACGGCACCTCCTTCCTGGAGTTTTGCATGTTCTCCTTGTGCCTGCGTGGGTTTCCTCCAAGTACTCCGGTTTCCTCCCACACTCAAAGACATGCTGGTAGGTTAATTGGATCCTGTCTAAACTGGCCCTAGTATGTGTATGTATGAATACAAGTTAGGGACCTTAGATTGTACGCCCCTTGAGGGTTAGGGACTGATGTGAATGTACAATATATATGTAAAGCTCTGCGTAAATTGACGGTGCTATATAAGTAAATGAAATAAATAATAACCGTTATCACTACCTTCCAACTACACATTCACCCGCTACTGTTTTCTCTTCGTTTACATGGAACAGCCAGCCATCGGTCTCTTCTCCTCTCAAGTGTCATCTTTCAGAAACAACAAACCCTGGATATTCACAAGCCTCCTAATAGCAAGACGGGTTATTCTCCAGAAATGGGTCTCCAACTGTCCTCCAACTTTGACAGAGCTCAACTCTTTACTACGACTTGATAGACTCAATCTAATCACCTCCCCGACCTCTTCAAAAGAGTCCCACTATTTCCGTAAATGGGAATCCTATATCACAGGATCCCTATCCACACAAAAGCAGGCATTTTTTCTCCAGAACACCAACCTATTAAGTCGACCAGTGAAACATCCCATGAGTTCTGTAGCACTGGATACCACTTGTGAATATCCAGGGTTGTGTTGTTTCTGAAAGATGACACTTGAGAGGAGAAGAGACCGATGGCTGGCTGTTCCATGTAACAGAAGAGAAGCAGTAGCGGGTGAATGTGTAGTTGGAAGGTAGTGATAACGGTTATTATTTATTTCATTTACTTATATATAGCACCGTCAATTTACGCAGAGCTTTACATATATATTGTACATTCACATCAGTCCCTAACCCTCAAGGGGCATACAATCTATTGCCTTTATGTTAGTTGACTTTGGTATCAATTGCAAAGCTGTATTATGTTTTTTTTGTCTCTCTACTGGTTTTCCCTCATCCTCTTTTCACTCACCCTATAACCTTCATCTTTAAGTGTATCTTGACCGCTTCTTTTCTTTTTTTTTTTTCTAAACCTCCCAACTCTATAACCCATAGGTCTACTAGGCACGAATTATCAATAATGAATATAGTCTTACATTAGGCAACTAGAGTGTGACATCTCCTAGACATTGCTTATGGCGGAACCCGAAACCACTGGCTTCCTCCTTTCCATTTCTCTCTACTCTACCTAGGTCCCCGGGTAATACCTCCCTCTTCCTTCACATTCCCTTCTCCAGCTCTCCATACATTACAGTTCTCTGCCTTCACTCATCAACAACCTTAACAACTTCAACTATTTCACCTGCTGTCACGTACCTGATGGGAGACTGAATTGACGAGGTCGCCTTACTTGTGTCACTAGCCCTGACCCCGCTGAGGTTGAAACAGAGGGAGTCTAGGACCCAGGGGAACAGGAGTGCCAGTAGTTTTTGATTTGCAGCTCTTGCAGATGAATACCTTGGAAGGCTGAAGATCCTCTGATTTTGGCACAGGAGTAGCAGGCAGAGCAGGTTAGGTAGATTGCCAGGTGTGCAGCAGATCAAGGCAGGTAGTGAGGACAAGAGACAGGAGCAGTGTCATGGAATAGCCAGGGTCATCAACAGTCGGGCCCAGCGCGGTACAGAATCAGGAGGAAAAGCCAAGGTCAGAAGCAGAGCCGAAGTCAGGAACCAGTATCATGAAGAGCAATCAAAGTCAGGTGAGGAACAAGCCGGATAGTCAGCAACGGAGGAATCGTACAGGAACTAGCAGGACATGGGGGGGGGGGGCTGAAGACCAGTCCAGCACTGAACATGAACAGAGACACTCCTTAAATAGGCCGTCTGGTGCCAATCTTCGTTGTGCGTGTGCACACGTGCGTGATCACGCATTTCCGATCGCGGTTCGTCTTGCCGGAAATCCCTAACACCTGCTCTTCATTCCCCCTCTCTCACACCCCTTGCTCTCTTTCTATACCTCTCCCTTGTCCTCTAATCTAATCCCAGCCCCCAAGCCCATGGATATTTCCTTTCTCATTACACCCTTTTTGATATATTATTGGTGGATAACAGATGACATTGGTTGTACATCCCAAACATCTAACTTTAACCTACTACTAACAAATCAGGACCTCATTTCAAATCCTGAACCACAATCTCAACTGTCTACTATTCCCCCTTTCTTCTCACACACGCTATGTGCCCTTCATTTTCCTACACATCTTTTCCTCATTACTTGCTTCCGAAAATTGTACAACTTGGAGTGTTATCTAAATGCCTTCCCGCAACTGCTTTCATTATGTCAAGTGTATATTTGATTTTGCCGCACCATTATCCCATGATTTAGGTTTAATGATGTTGCATTTGTGTCACATTTGTCTCGCCACTCTTGATTTGTTTTACCTTGTTTAAAACCCAATAAATATTCCTTTAAAAAAAAACATATATATATTTCAAATACATTTTTCTTCCATATGAAATAATAAAGCATTTGTACAAGCTGTAGTCAAGAATTGGCACAGGCTGTATTCAGGTACGGCACTGGCTTTAATCAGGCACTGGTACTGGCACTGTAATCAGGCACTTGTAATTGCTATAATCAGGCACTGGCACTGGCTGTAGTCAGACACTGGTATTGCTGATAATCATACACTGGTAATAAGTGTCCTCAGGCACTGACACCAGCTGTAATAAGGCGTTAGACACTGGCTGTAATCAACTATTGGTAGTGGTTGTAAGGCACCTGGCACTTGCTGTAATCAGCCACTGTTACTGGCTATAAATCAGGCACTTGTACAGACTATAATCAGGTTCAGATTCCAATCATGCACTGGCACTGCCTGTCATCAGGTAGTAGTAGTGGTCGTAAGCAGGCACTGGTAACAATTGTTATCTGGCGTTGGCACTGACTGTTATGTGATTTGAACACCTTAATCGGTTGTACTAGAACACTGGTTATGACCGACATCTTGTTCTCTCCTTCCTCTCAAAACAGTTCTGTCACAGCCAGTATGCATACTTGTGATCACTCTAATTGGTCACAGTGATTACATAGTACAGAGTCAATGTAATTGGCTCTGAACAGTTTCCCTCTGAATTTTCCAATCATAGCACAATAAAATTACTGTGTGAGTGCACATGCACAGAAAAAAAAATGTTTAACTAGGGGCACTCCGAATGGAAAGTGCTTTGACCGGCTGTTTAACTACAAGTGCCACTCATGAAGTAATAAACATCCACTGAAAATCAACTACAGGATATGCAGAATTTTAGTGCATGTAAAGTGTATAAAAATGGTGTTATCCACACATGAGTAAGCAAAGTGCCATTTTTATTTTTAGAACATTTCTTTAACTCATATTTATGCTTCTACAAGTATTGTGTTTTCTGCCCTGGGGGACGCATCTTGGATGTTCCTCATATCATTGCACCTGTATCCATTGGTTAGTAGAATGTCATTGAATACTGACAGCCGCATTCGCTATAATAATCCATGACATGTATGATGAAGCATATGCTTTATGCACTTAGATGTCACAAACCACACGATTAATGACTGAGGGCACATATGTAAGTACATTTGCAATTGTATGTTAAAAACAAGGATATTTTAATGCCACATAACCTTATTTCTAGCATGTGAAGACCCTAGATCTAAACCATTTGTGTTTGTTTTATGAGATATATTTCTGAGGTCCAATGTCTGATAAGAAAGCTATTCTCTACTTCTAAATTTAGAAAAATTAGTTTTTTCAAACTTGAAAAAAAGCTTATGAGGTGATAAATGTTGTTTTCTCTTAACTAGTACACTATCAAATGACATATTCCCCTGCAAATGTTATTTGCCATAGGCCTTAGTTATACAACTCTATATTCTATGCCAAGCTGGGAGTCTTAATAATTACTAAATAAAAAAGAAAAGATCAATGTTTTCTTATTATTTACAAGTCTTTACATCTCTGTTCTACATTAGAATGTCTCATACATATATGAGCATATACAGTATATCCAAAGGCAATGTTTTTGCATCAGATGTGATGACAGTTTCTTTTTTGAATAATGTATTGTGAAAACTTTTCATCTCCTGTTTAAACTATGTGTTTGCAATAGAAAATTTTTTCTGCTATCTTTCCTTTGCTTTAAATTACACCCTTATCCACAGAAGAATATTCTATGCAGTTCAAGACAAATTGCAAAATGTGTAATATAAGACATGTCTGATATAGAAGATAAGAGATAAATAGGGATGAGCTCAAGAGGAACTTTCACAGTTTAAGCGTTTGTCTAAACGGTGGACTCTCTGCTCATTCAGCATTATCCACGTCATTTATAGTAGAAGTTTTTCTACACTTCTAGATAAGACAACTGTCTTCCTGTCAATGGTTTGCTATGGAAGAAGCAGGTGCATGCCAGCCATGTAAACAAAGGGGCAGGGATAACATGACATCAGTGACCAAATATGTCCACATATTCATAGTTGGTCAATAACATCATCCAGGAGACCTTGTCTCTTTGTTTACCTTTTGTGGCGAAGTGCCAGGAGTTGTCATTCATGCAGCGTTAGTGGCTTGTTGATCACAACTAGAGATGAGCGAAGTATTCAAAAATTTGATTCGACTGATTCGGCGAATTCGTGGACAATATTCGATTCGAGTTGAATATATTCGCTGTGAATTTAACTTTAAAAAAAGGGTGTTTCTAGGCTTCAGAGAGACTTAATATTAGTGCAGAACACTGTACCTTTAATTTAAATGCCCTTGGAGTCTGCTGGGGAAGAGAAATAATACTGTCAGTCAGTATGACATGCAGATGAGTGCCGTCGATCTTAGAATCACCGCACACTTCACTCATTTGGCCAGTCACGGGGCCAAAACCAGTGTTTGGAGCCACAGTGTGGCGGTGGAGGCAGCAGCAATGGGAGGCCATACAGCAACCTATGACAAAATGGAAACCAGCAGGAGTGTGAGTGTGTGAGGAGACCTCAAAGTGGCACATGGCAGAGTGGGAGCAATGGGAGGCGGTACAGGGACCCATGTCACACTGTGGACCCAGCAGCAGCGTGACGAGGCGGTACGGGGGCCCATGGCAGATTTGGGGCCTGGCAGCACCTATGGGAGGCCTGTAATCTGCCAGCAACCTATGACAAAATGGAAACCTGCAGCAGGAGTGTGAGGAGACCTGAAAGTGGCACATGGCAGAGTGGGAGCAATGGGAGGCGGCCGGTACAGGGATCCATGTCACACTGTGGACCCCAGCAGCAGCGTGACCAGGCGGTACGGGGGCCCATGGCAGATTACAGGCCTGGCAGCAGCAATGGGAGGCCCGTAATCTGCCAGCACCCTATGTCAAAAAATTCAACACACCAGCAGTGTGTGAGGAGACCTGAAAGTGGCACATGGCAGAGTGTGGCGATGGAGACAGCAGCAATGGGAGGCCGTACAGGGACCCATGAGAGACTCTGGACCTTGGCAGCAGCATGAGGAGGAGGTATAGGGGCCCATGGCAGATTAGGGGCCTGGCAGCAGCTATGGGAGGCCCGTAATCTGCCAGCACCCTATGACAAAAAATGGAACACACCAGCAGTGTGAGGAGACCTGAAAGTGGCACATGTTTGGGGCATGATTCATGGCGGATTTAGTCAGTTGTGTCAGGAACTGGTGGTTTGAAATCCAGACTAATCCACGCCTGATTCATTTTCACAAACGTGAGTCTCTCCACACTTTGGGTGTGGACAGTCGTGTCCTCCGCGGAGTTGCAATACCTCCTGCCGCACTAAACACGCGCTCCGATGCCACGCTACTGGCCGGGCATGACAGCCTTTCAAGGGCAAATTCAGCTAGTTGGGGCCAAAGGTCAAGTTTCGTTGCCCAGTAGTCAAGGGGATTGTCTACCTCGGTTGGCAGGGTGCTGTCCAAGTAGGCCTAAGCCTGTTGTTTGAGGTCCTGCTCCAGGTCCACCTGATGCTGCTGCTGCTGCTGCTGCTGCGGCTGGTTAGTAGTTTCCTCACTGCGCTGGTGAAGAAAGCTACTCATCATCGACTGCAGACTGAGGCAGCTGCTGCTGGTGGAGCTGCCACTGCTCCTACCACCCCACCCCTCCCCTGCTGCCATGGCAGCGTAACGCGAGCGCACAGGGCCCACAGTGTCTGAGGATGGACGTTGGCGCAGACAGGCAGAGACCAGCTGACTACATAGGTGGTTTTTATAGTACGTTATTTTGGCCTCCCTCTCAGCAGGTGTGAAAAAGGCCACCATTTTGGAACGGTAGCGAGGGTCCAACAAGGTGGACAGCCAAAAGTCATCCCTCTGTCTGATGGTTATTATTCGGCTGTCGCTACGCAAGCAAGCGAGCATGCTATGGGCCATTTGTGCCAAGGAATGCGAGGGACTCCCTGCCTCCATCTCCACAGCATACTGCCACGGTGCGTCTGGGTCCTCTGTCTCCTCTTCCTCCTCCTCTACCAGATGCTCCTGCTCCTCCACTCCTGTCCGCTGAGTGGAAAAAAAAACCCATTTCACTCAATAATTCCTGAGCACCAATGTCCTCCTCTACCTCCTCCTCTTCTTCCTGTCCTGCCCCCACAGGGGTCATGTGGCGTTGAGATCTGTGCGCCACGTCTACCGCACCCTGACCAGCCATTATTAACAGCATTTGTTCCAGGACGTGCAACAGAGGAATGACGTCGTTCATCCCATAGTCCTGCCGACTCACGAATAGCGTGGCCTCCTCAAAGGGCCTGAGCAAGCGCAGGTGTCACGCATGAGCTGCCAATGGCTGACATCTAAGTTACACAGGGAGTACCTTTATCCGCTTTTAAACATCAGGAAATCTGTGATGGCCTTTTGCTGTTCGTAAAGGCGGTCTAACA
>CATNWA010005011.1:0-32684 GCA_951230385.1 Staurois parvus | reverse complement strand
AGCTTGATGCACTGAGATGAGGTCTGCAGACAGGTGGCGCCTGTGAGAGGTATGCAAGCCCTTCCGGGGAACAGGATTACTGGATAGCCGGTTCAAAGCCAAGATCCAGTACCGGGTGGAGATCAGAACAGACGTAGTCAGATGGGATAGCTGAGGTCATACACAGAGAGTGCAAGAGAGAATATCCGTTAGCCAAGCTGAGGTCATACACAAAAGAGAAAGAGAAAATATCCGTTAGCCAGCCGAGGTCAGGTCAGGGTTTAAGCAGAGAAGGACAGGTCAAGGAGCAAGCCGAGTCAGTAACAGGAAATCACAGATCACAGTAGCACAGGAAAACAATACTTGCCCGGCCCCCAGAACTACATGTCCCGGGCGTCGGGTGATGTAAAGTGACCATCCCTGCATGATGAGCCGACATTGACCTCACAGCACTGCCTCAGAGCAAACTAGTCATAGGAAGGATCAGATTTATCATTCCTTGTCTGCAGATCTAATACTCATCAAAACCAGTTCAGAGACCAAACAAACCCAACAGAGAAAAGGGGCCCCGGACCCAAAATTGTAGTAAACACTAAACAGTCCAAACAAAATGTCTTCCCATGGGGGGAGTAGTTCTTCAATGTCCAGCAACCCTCCTATTCCCCCCTCACATCCACATCCTATTATTGTGTGACCAATACCATCCAAATCATTCTTACTTTCATTTCCCAAAGTTATCCGTCTACAAGGAGACCTGTATAGATCACATGATGGCACCAATGAGGATGGAGGAGGACCGGAGTCACATGACTGAGAAGATACTAAACCTCACCCTGGAGATCATCTACCTGCTGACCGGAGAGGTGAGGAGGATTCTGGGAGGTCACATGACATCACTCTCATCTCTATTAATAAAACACAGACCTGACCGGAGAGGTGAGGAGGATTCTGGGAGGTCACATGACATCACTTCTGATCTCTATTAATAAAAAACACAGACCTGACCGGAGAGGTGAGGAGGATTCTGGGAGGTCACATGACATCACTCTGATCTCTATTAATAAAACACAGACCTGACCGGAGAGGTGAGGAGGATTCTGGGAGGTCACATGACATCACTCTCATCTCTATTAATAAAACACAGACCTGACCGGGAGAGGTGAGGAGGATTCTGGGAGGTCACATGACATCACTCTCATCTCTATTAATAAAAACACAGACCTGACCGAGAGGTGAGGAGGATTCTGGGAGTCTAACATGATATTCCTATTGGTTTCTCAATACAGAGATTTCCTCTTCTGAAGTCAGGTGATCATATGACCATCACAGTGCCTCCATGTGACTCCCTAAACCCTGAGAGACACAACATGCAGAAGATTCTAGAAGTCACCAAGAAGATGATGGAGCTGCTGACAGGAGAGGTGAGCGGTGCCGGGAATTCTGGGATATTATCCAATCACTGATAGTATCATTAGGATCTGTACATTATCTGCATTGTTACCATTGATGTCATTTTTATTATATATTCAGAGTGGAAACCTGAGAGATCCTAAAGTTTGAGGTTAAAGAAGAGATAAAAGAGGAGGAGGATGAGGATGGGGGGATGGAGGAGTCAGAGCTTCTAAAAGAACACAAAGATCTGTACCAGGACACCATGGTGGAGTCATCCAGCTACAGGAACCCACCAGAGAGATGTCCCCGTCCTCTGTATTCCCGGGATTCCACACAGGAAGGTCACACCATCCCTCACTATTACAAGGTTGGTGGGATGGAGCATCTAGAACATGGACTTGTGGAGACAATGTGTGGATTTTATATGTGATGTCACAATCATAAATCTTACATTTTACAGATGATATTTTCTCTCATTTCCTTGATTTAGAGTGGAGATCCAATCGATATAGAATTTGAGGTGAAAGCAGAAGAAGAAGAGGCGTATGTGAGGGATGATCAGCAGTCTATGGAGGAGGATGGAATAACGGGGACATTTATAGAGGAGGACACTCCTACAGAGATCAGCACAGGTGGGTCATGAACACTAAATCCATTCCTCCACCCATACTGCTCACTGATTGGTCCAGAGTAGGGCGGGGACTGGGTGATATCAGCCTGTAAGACACAATTTATGTAACTAGACTGGATTTTTGGAGATTCTGGGGTTCAGCTGGCTGCAAAATGTTACGTTTTCACCATTAGCATTAACCTAGGCACCTGGGACATGTACTTTGGGTCTCCGGCCCCATATCTGGTTCTAGCAAGATCTCTGACAGAACAATTCTCCCAGGGTTCCTTGCTCTGTGTGGTCTGCTGGCTGTGCCGGGTGGAGGGATATGTCTGTATGTCTCAGACCCAAGTCACTGAGTGCAGTCTCAGGAGATGGGAGGCAGCGGTGTGGGATCTCTGCAACTTGTCTACAGTAAACATTTAATCTTCCAATGATTACTGAATACCAATATTATGAGTCCTGACCCTTACACTGTATACTTTATATTTTAAATTACATACTCCTGACCCCTGCACTATATACTCTATGTTGTACATTACATACTCCTGACCCCTGCACTATATACTCTATGTTGTACATTACATACTCCTGACCCCTGCACTATATACATGTTGTACATTACATTACTCCTGACCCCTGCACTATATACTATATGTATGTTGTACATTACATACTCCTGACCCCTGCACTATATACTCTATGTTGTACATTACATACTCCTGACCCCTGCACTATATACTCTATGTTGTACATTACATACTCCTGACCCCTGCACTATATACTCTATGTTGTACATTACATACTCCTGACCCCTGCACTATATACTCTATGTTGTACATTACATACTCCTGACCCCTGCACTATATACTTACTCCTGATGTTGTACATTACATTACATACTCCTGACCCCTCTGCACTATATATACTCTATGTTGTACATTACATACTCCTGACCCCTGCACTATATACTCTATGTTGTACATTACATACTCCTGACCCCTGCACTATATACTCTATGTTGTACATTACATACTCCTGACCCCTGCACTATATACTCTATGTTGTACATTACATACTCCTGACCCCTGCACTATATACTCTATGTTGTACATTACATACTCCTGACCCCTGCACTATATACTCTATGTTGTACATTACATACTCCTGACCCCTGCACTATATACTCTATGTTGTACATTACATACTCCTGACCCCTGCACTATACTATGTTGTACTCTATGTTGTACATTACATACTCCCTGACCCCTGCACTATATACTCTATGTTGTACATTACATACTCCTGACCCCTGCACTATATACTCTATGTTGTACATTACATACTCCTGACCCCTGCACTATATACTCTATGTTGTACATTACATACTCCTGACCCCTGCACTATATACTCTATGTTGTACATTACATACTCCTGACCCCTGCACTATATACTCTGTTGTACATTACATACTCCTGACCTCTGCACTATATACTCTGTTGTACATTACATACTGCCCCCCTGCACTATATACTCTATGTTGTACATTCCATAGTCTGATTTCTGCTCCCCCCACTGCTATATATACACATAATATGGATTCTCATTGTTCCCCCCCATTTCCTACCAGCTGGACATTTTATATCGGCTGATGTGATTGGAGCACAGACTTTTACATGGTGATAATAATGTGATAACATCCTCCAACTTTGGACCCTTAAACAGAAAGTGATAATGAGGGAGGAGTCAATACCCCAATGATGGTGGTCTTCAGGATCAGTCCAGTCTTCATCTTGGTTGTTCTCCCCCCATCCTCACTCTCTGACCTCTGGTGGGGCTCAGCCCCGCTGTTCTTCATGACTAAATCATGGACTAAATAAGGAAGTGCAGTACTTCTTGTGTTGGGAAGATGGCGATGAGTGATAGAGGGGGTGGGGACCCTCGTCCTATAATCCCCTCATCACTGTCCCTCCTATAAAAGACAGTTCTGGTTGTTTCCTCACTCTCTGACTAAGGTCCATGAATAAAGAAATGACCTGGTAGGAGATCAGAGGAGCCATTTCCTAGTTCCCTTGAGGGTGGAATTGTAAGCTCCTCAGAGACCAAGCTGCCTGATGTGGGCGGAGTCCTGGTTTGGGGGAACCAATCAGCTCCTGTCTAGTAATCCTCTTTGTCTTTGTATTTTAGTCCATGGCCGGGAGATGAGGAAAACCTCCGAGGATTGTCTCACTTTGTCTCCAGACTGGAAAGTAGAAGATGAGGACATCACACAGTATAGTCCAGGAGAAAACCCGGCTCCCTCCAATGTCCATCCGGCACCACCCAGTGTAGATGGACCATCGGATTCCTCGTATCCTGCGGAACCTCAGACTGTGCGGGACCGGGCGGCCTTCCAACAGGGAATAGCTTCTCCTGCATTGAGTGTGGGAAGAGATTGCAATCTAAATCTGGTCTTAATGTGCATGAAAGATCTCACACGGGGGAGAAGCCTTATTCCTGTCCTGAGTGCGGGAAATGTTTTTCAGACAAGTCCAATCTTTACAAACATCAGAGATCTCATACGGGGGAAAAGCCATATTCCTGTTCTGAGTGTGGGAAATGTTTTTCAGTGAAGTCCAGTCTTTTCACACATCAGAGATCTCACACGGGGGACAAGCCGTATTCCTGTACTAAGTGTGGGAAATGTTTTTTCAGTGAAGTCCAGTCTTTTCACACATCACAGATCTCACACAGGGGACAAGCCGTATTCCTGTCTCGAGTGTGGGAAATGTTTTTCCCAGACGTCCCATCTTTACAGACATCAGAGATCTCACACGGGGGAGAAGCCGTATTCCTGTCCTGAGTGCGGGAAATGTTTTTCAGATAAGTATCATCTTTCCAGACATCAGAGGTCTCACACGGGGGAGATTCCATATCCCTGTCCTGGGTGCGGGAAATGTTTTTCACAGAAGTCTGAACTGTACATACATCAGAGATCTCACACGGGGGAGAAGTTGTATTCCTGTTCTGAGTGTGGGGAATTTTTTTTCCACAGAAGTCACATCTTTACATACATCAGAGATCTCACACAGGGGAGAAGCCGTATTCCTGTCCTGAGTGCGGGAAATGTTTTTCAGTTAAGTCCCATCTTAACACACATCAGAGATCTCACACAGGGGACAAGCCACTTTCCTGTTCTGAGTGCGGGAAATGTTTTTCAGATAAGTCCAATCTTTACATACATCAGAGGTCTCACACGGGGAGAAGCCATATCCTGCCCTGAATGTGGGAAATGTTTTTTTGCGCAGAAGTCCCATCTTTCCAGACATCAGAGATTTTACACAGGGAGAAGCCACTTTCCTGTCCTGAGTGAGGGAAATGTACCTCACTGAAGTCCTATCTTCCTGTACATCAGAGGTCCCACACAACCCTGGAGGTGTATTAGTGCCTTGAGTGTGGGAAATGTTGCTGGACATCCCAGTTTTCATGTGGGGAAGAAGCACACCCTGATATACACCTCAGATATACTCCATGGCTGATCTTCATCATGGAAGGTACATTAGACCAGGAGATCAGAGGCCCCTAGAGATGTAGAAGAAGCAGGAGATCAGAGGTCCCCAGAGAAATGGATGAAGTGGTGGAAGAAGCAGTAGACCAGAAGATCAGAGGCCCCCAGAGACATGGATAAAGTGGTGGAAGAAGCAGGTAGACCAGGAGATCAAAGGTCCCCAGAGACATAGATGAAGTGGTGGAAGAAGCAGTAGAGGAGATCATAGGTCTCCAGAGACATGGATGAAGTTGTGGAAGAAGCAGTAGACCAGAAGATCAGAGGCCCCCAGAGACATGGATAAAGTGGTGGAAGAAGCAGTAGACCAGGAGATCAAAGGTCCCCAGAGACATAGATGAAGTGGTGGAAGAAGCAGGAGATCATAGGTCCCAGAGACATGGATGAAGTTGTGGAAGAAGCAGTAGATCAGGAGATCAGAGGCCCCCAGAGACATGGATGAAGTGGTGGAAGAAGAGTAGCAGGAGATCAGAGGCCCCCAGAGAAATGGATGAAGTGGTGAAAGAAGCAGGAGATCAGAGGTCTCCAGAGACATGGATGAAGTGGTGAAAGAAGCAGGAGATCAGAGGCCTCCAGAGACATGATGAAGTGGTGGAAGAAGCAGGAGATTAGAGGCCCCAGAGACATGGATGAAGTGGTGGAAGAAGCAGTAGACCAGGAGATCAGAGGCCCCCAGAGACATGGATGAAGTGGATGAAAAGAAGCAGTAGACCAGGAGATCAGAGGTCCCCAGAGACATGGATGAAGTGGTGGAAAGAAGCAGGAGATCAGAGGCCCCCAGAGACATGGATGAAGTGGTGGAAGAAGCAGTAGACCAGGAGATCAGAGGCCCCCAGAGACATGGATGAAGTGGTGGAAGAAGCAGTAGACCAGGAGATCAGAGGTCCCCAGAGACATGGATGAAAGTGGTCACAATACAATAGTACGATGGAAATCTATCAATCTCTTATGTTTCACCACAAATTGAAAAAATAAAGCAAGTGTGAAGCCAAAAACAATGAATTGTGTGGTTCTCCGATTATGAGGGAAATGACAGATGTGGATGTCACCAACACTTCTTCATGATGAAGCACACAGCACATCAGGGTACAACACCGGGGGGCTTCCCAGAATCCTATGACCCCCAATTCAGAGGGATCACCCAGCACTTGTCTATCAATCCAAGATCTCCAGCTTTCCTCCAACCCCCATCTCAGACGATGGCAGTGCTGCGTCCCATCAGATCGCTGTGCAGATAGACTGTGATATAGTAGAAAAGACACTCTCCATGGTGTCATCAAACACCAATTAATAAATTTTGACTGAAATTTATGATGAAATTTGTTTTTTTTATTGTTTAATAGCAAAAAGTCCAAAATATTTTTTTTTCAAAATTGTCTTTTTTTTATAGCACAAAAAATAAAACATGCACAGGTGATCAAATACCACCGAAAGAAAGATCCAATTGTGGGCAAAAAAGGATGTAAATTTCATTTGGGTGCGGCGTAGCATGACCGTGCAATTGTCAGTGAAATTAACAGCGCCGTATCACAAGAAAATGGCCTGGTCAGGAAGGGGGGGGTGGTAAATCCTCCAGAGGGGATAATGTGGTAAATGGCCTTGTCAGGGAGGGTGGTAAATCCTCTGGAGGGGTTAATGTAGTAAATGGCCTGGTCAGGAAGGGGTATAAATCCTCCGGAGGGGGGGTTAATGTGGTAAATGGCCTTGTCAGTAGGGGGGGGGGTGTGAGGGAGGGTAGGCAGGACAGAACACACAAAGCAGATGGCAAACATTTAAAGCTTTATTAAAAGAGACAAAAATCACTCAATGGGGAGTAGTGAGGAGAGAGAGAGAGCCCAGAATACTTTGTAATTCATCCCCGATGGGCAAAGTAAAAGTCTCTACAGCAGTTTGTAATCCAACAGGGAGGTAAGAGGCAGTTCATAAACAGGTCAGATAACACAGGAGAGGCATACATGCAGAGCTGGTGCATGCCCAGATAGAGCTGGTGATAGTCCAGATAGAGCTGGTGTGATGTCCCAGATAGAGCTCGGTGTCTCAGGCAGAGCTGGTGTGATAGTCCCCCAGATAGAGCTGGCGGCGTCTCAGGCAGAGCTGATGTGATAGTCCCAGATAGAGCTGGCTGGCGGCGTCTCAGGCAGAGCTGGTGTGATAGTCCCAGATAGAGCTGGCCGTCTCAGGCAGAGCTGGTGTGATAGTCCCAGATAGAGCTGGCGCGTCTCAGGCAGAGCTGGATGTGATAGTCCCAGATAGAGCTGGCAGCGTCTCAGGCAGAGCTGATGTGATAGTCCCAGATAGAGCTGGCAGCGTCTCAGGCAGATAGAGCTGGTGTGATAGTCCCAGATAGAGCGGCAGCGTCTCAGGCAGAGCTGTCCCAGATCAGGCAGAGCTGGTGTGATAGTCCCAGATAGAGCTGGCAGCGTCTCAGGCAGAGCTGGTGTGATAGTCCCAGATAGAGCTGGCGGCGTCTCAGCAGAGCTGATGTGATAGTCCCAGATAGAGCTGGCAGTGTCTCAGATAGAGTCCCAGATAGGGCTGTGATGTGATAGTCCCAGATAGAGCTGGCAGCGTCTCAGATAGAGCTGGTGTGATAGTCCCAGATAGAGCTCTCAGGCAGCGTCTCAGATAGCAGAGAGCTGATGTGATAGTCCCAGATAGAGCTCCCAGATAGATAGCTAGAGCTGGCGGCGTCTCAGGCAGAGCTGGTGTGATAGTCCCAGATAGAGCTGGCGTCTCAGGCAGAGCTCTCCCAGATAGAGCTGGCAGCGTCTCAGAGAGCTGGTGTGATAGTCCCAGATAGAGCTGGCCCAGAGCGTCTCAGGCAGATAGTCCCAGCTGGCAGTGTGTGATAGTCCCAGATAGAGCTGGCCCAGCTGGCAGCGTCTCAGATAGAGCTGGTGTGATAGTCCCAGATAGAGCTGGCAGCGTGGCAGAGCTGAGTCCCAGATAGAGCTGGCAGCGTCTCAGGCAGAGCTGGTGTGATAGTCCCAGATAGAGCTGGCAGCGTCTCAGGCATGTGATAGTCCCAGATAGAGCTGGCAGTGTCTCAGGCAGAGCTGGTGTGATAGTCCCAGATAGAGCTGGCAGTGTCCAGATAGCTGCTGGCCCAGATAGAGCTGGCAGTGTCTCAGGCAGAGCTGGTGTGTAAGCTCAGCGTCTCAGAGAGCTGATGCGGCTTCTGGGGTCCCCCTTCCTCCAATGGGGCTCTCAGGCAGAGCCTGGACCAGGCTAGAGTCCAGCTGATGCGCTTCTGGGTCCCCCCTCAGTGGGGCTCAGGCAGAGCCTGCCACAGCAGAATGGCTCACAGCAGGAGAGACCAGCACTGACCTCTTAAACCCCCTGAGCAGGATGAGAGGTGGAGGGGGGTCATTAGCAGGATGACAATGGAGGGACTACCTTAATTGAGTTTAGGGACATTTTGGATGACAATGGAGAGAATGGACAGGAACAGAAATACAGTAATTGAATTTGTAGCTGTAAACAGGACAGTGGGGAGGATATTATATTTAGGCAAAAGACTGGTTGGACAGGATGGACAAGGAAACACAATAATTGGATTTGTAGCTGTAAAAGGGATAACAATGGGGAGGATACACTAATTGAATTTGGGACCTTTTGTGGAGGGGACACATTAATTACAGCTAGGGGCCTTTGGCACACAGGAGTAGAATACTAATTGGAGGATGTTCTTCCTATGGCCAGGAGGGATTAAAGGAACAAGGAATTAATAACTGGGCTGGCAGAGAACTCGTGACACTCAGGATCATTAATCAGGAATTAATAATTGGCCGGGGCCCCTATACCGTGATGGGTAAATCCTCAGAAGGTGGAGGGGTTAATGTGGTAAATGGCATGGTCAGGAAGGGGGGGTAAATCCTCAGAAGGTGGAGGGGTTGATGGGGTAAATGGCTTGGTCAGGAAGGGGGGGTAAATCCTCAGGAGGGGGAGGGGTTAATGTGGTAAAAAAAGGGCATCCTCAGGGGGGGAGGGGTTAGGAAAAGGCCTGGGAAAGGGTAATCCTCTGGAGGGGGGAGGGGTTAATATGGTAAATGGCTTGGTCAGGAAGAGGGGGGTAAATCCTCTGGAAGGGGGAGGGGTTAATATGGTAAATGGCCTGGTCAGGAAGGGGGTAGGGGGGGGGTAATTCCTCCAGAAGGGGGAGGGGTTAATGTGGTAAATGGCCTGGTCAGGAAGGGGGGGTAAATCCTCTGGAAGGGGAGGGGTTGATGTGGTAAATGACCTGGTCAGGAAGGGGGGGGGGGGTTAATCCTCTGGAGGGGTTAATGTGGTAAATGGCCTGGTCAGGAAGGTGGGGTAAATGGATGAAGTGTGGGACCCGGTTTTGGATATATTTTGTGGTGGGAGATTTCACAAACACTTAGAGTTCTGTTCAAAAAACAATGAGAGTTGAATGAATGTGAGCCGTGAGTCACCCAGCTGGGACGGGTTTTGGCCGTATTTTATTTCACATAATCATTGGCTCCATCTAGTGGCCATATTATTGTATTGCACTATTTATACATCAGGAGTAGAGATGAGCGGGATCGAACCAGGCGAACCGGAATTCGAGTCGAATTTCAGGAAATATTCGATTCGCGTCGAATCCGAAATTTTGCCTACTTCGGGTGCGCGAATCGAATATTTCCCGATCATCCGGCAAAAGTGTCCCCTGCAGAGAGCTCCGCTATTCTGACAGTTCTTCTGACAGAAGGAACACATGTTTAGCGGTTGAAACATTGTATCTATTAGTTAACATTTAGGATACAGATTGTTTCAAAAAACCGCTGTACATGTGAAGAAGCTGTCAGAGAACTGTCAGAAATAGAAGGAACTCTGCACATACACTTTTTGCCGGGCTTGGAATTTATTCTTATTTTCATCCTACTTCTTCTTCTCTTCTTCATCCTCATCCTCTTCCTTCTTTTCTTCTGAGATGAAGAAGAAGAATGAAAGTAGGATGAAAATAAGATAATTCCAATTATGTGCAGATTTCCTCTATTTCTGCCAGAATAAGGTAGCACTCCATACACCTTAGAAGCCGGCAAAAAGTGTATGTTGCAAGCTCTCTACATACACTTCTGCAGATACACTTAGAGGAGCTCTGCACATACACTTAGAGGAACTCTGCACATACACTTTTTGCCGGCTTGGAATTAATCTTATTTTCATCCTACTTCCTTCTCTCTTCATCCTCATCCTCAGAAGAAGAAGAGGATGAGGATGAAGAAGAAGAAGAAGTAGGATGAAAATAAGGATTAATTCCAAGCCGGCAAAAAGTGTATGTGGCAGAGCACCTGTGTATCAGACTCCTCTAAGTGTATCTGCAGAATAGAGGAACTCTGCACATACACTATTTGGAGCCGGAAACCGCTGTATGGAGGAATGACCCAGAACTGTCAGAAATAGACTATTTCTGACAGTTCTGGGACATTCCTTCCATACAGCGGTTGAAACATTGTATCTATTTGTTTCCATAAATGGATCACATTATGAAACCAAATAGATACAATGTTTTCAAACGCTGTATGGAGTGAGTGTCCCCAGAACTGTTAGGACATAGTCTATTTCAGACCAGTTCTATGACATTCCAGTCCATACAGCGGTTGAAAACCGCTGTATGGAGTGAAAGTCCCAGAACTGTCAGAAATAGACAGAAAACTGTCACAGAACTTCCTCCTTCTTCCTCATCCTTTGCTCCTTCTTCTCTCATTCTCCTTCTACAGCTTCTCAACTTCGTTCTCATCATTCTCCTTCTTCTCATCCTTCTTCTCATCCTTCATCTCATCCTTCTCAACCTTCTTCTCATCCTTCTCCTTCTTCTCATCCTTCTTCTTTCTCACCTTCTTCTCATCCTCCTTCTCATCCTTCTTCTCATCCTCCTTCTTCTCATCCTTCTCTTTTTCACTTTCCTTCCTTCCTTCTCCTTCTTCTTCATCCTTCTCGCTTCTTCTCAACCTTCTCCTTCTCAATCTTCTCATCCTTTATCCTTCTTCTCATCCTCTCATCCACCTCCTATCTCTCTTCTTCTCATCCTTCCCTTCTCCTACTCTTCTCATCCTTCTTCCTTCTTCTCATACCTTCTCCTTCTCGTTCTCCTCACTTCCTCATCCTTCTCCTTCTTCTCATCCTTCTCCTTCTCCTACTTCTCGATCCTTCTTCCTTCTTCCTTATCATTCTCCTTCTCCTTCATGCCCATCCTCCTTCTCCTTCTTTCTCATCCTTCTCCTTCTCTCTCATCCTTCTCCATCTCCTATCTTCTCATCCTTTCTCCTTCCTTCACCATCCTTACACATTTCTCTCCTCCCTTCTCCTTCTTATCATCCTTCATCCTTCTTCTCATCCTTCTCCTTCTCATCCTTCTCATCCATTCTCCTTACCTTCTTCAACCTTCTCCTCACCATTCTACCTTCTACTCTCTTCTCAACCTTCTCCTTCTTCTCATCCTCCTCCTTCTCCTTCTTCTCAATCCTTCTCCTTCTCCATCTTCTCAATCCTTCTCCTTCATCATCATCCATCTGCCATCTCCTTCTTCTTATCCTTCTCCATATCTACTTTCTTCTCATTCCTTTCTCCTTCTCCTTGCTTCTCATCCTTCTCCTTCCTCCATTCTTCTCATTCCTACTCCTTCTCCATCGTCTTCATCCTTCTCCTTCTCCTTCTTCTCATTCCTTCTCCTTCTCCTTTCTCCTTCTTCTCATCCATCTCCTTCTCCTTTTCTCCTAACATCCATACTCCTTCTCCTTCTCCTTCACCTTCCTTCATCTCCAAGAGGCATTTTAAATTAAAAAGGTACACAGTGTTCTGACACTAATTTAAAGGCTCCCTGTGAGAGCCTTAGAAAACCCTTTTTATAAGTCATCTTCGTAGCGGTAAATTTCGCATCGAATCGAATTTCATACTGGAATTCGCCGAATCAGCCGAATCGAATTTTTCAATACTTCGCTCATCTCTAATCAGGAGGTATTTCAGAGAAGATACAGCATTATGGCCACTAGATGGAGCTGACGATTATAGGAAATCAATTTAACCTCTTAAGGTGGAACTTCACTCTCCCAATCAGCATTGACTATTTCTAGTCCTTACACTGCTAGCATCTGTATATAGATAGGAAAGTAGATCATATTTACTTGTTTTGAATGGTTTTTTTTACATATTGTTACACACTTCCTGGTTTCCTGCCTAGGAAAATGATGTCATACACCCCAACAGTTTTCGGAAGGGGAGGGAGGGTTCTCCGGTCAGCCAATGCCTAAGCTAAGGGCTGATGGATTCCAGAAGTAAATTCTACAGGAATCATCTGCCCTACTCAAGATGGCTACTGACAGAAATGCTGGGGGGATGTTTTTCAAAATGATTTCTCAGCAAAATAAATCCTGAAGACACGGATGGATGGATGGGTGGATGGGATGGATGGATGGATGGGGGAGTTTGCTTTGAATATTACCAATGAATTAAATAGTATTTTTTGGTTTGTGGTGTTCAGATGAAGTGCAGATCCACTTTAACCGCTTGCCAACCGCGCTATAAACCTGAATGATGGCTACAGCACGGTTGTCCAGTCCTGGGAGGGCAACATATGATGTCCTCACAGAGACGCACCCTTGGGGCGTGCACCCGGAGATCTCTGCATCTACGGACACTGCTGATCATGTGATGTGGTAAAAAGCCAATCACAGCAGCCTTTTAGCACGTGATCAGCTGTGTCCAATGACAGCAGATCACCGGGAAATGCAGTTGCAGGTTATTGGCTGCACTTTCCTCACACTGTCACAGCATGAGGAAAGTAATGGCAATAACTGGCAATTGTCAGAGGATGGATCAGCACCGATCATCAGTAGTGCCTACCAGCTGTGCCCAGCAGTGCCTAGTAGTGCCATCCACCTGTGCCCATCAGTGTCGCCCACCTGTGCCCAGCAGTGCCACCCATCAGTGCTGCCCAGTAGTACCACCCATCAGTACCCATCAGTCAGTGCCGCCTATCAGTGCCCATCATTGTTGCATATCAGTGCCGCCCATCAGTGCTGCCTATCAGTGCAGCCTTATCAACGCACATCAGTGAAGGAGAAAACTTACCTGTTTATAAAATTTTATAATAGAAAACAAAGAAACTTTTTTTTCAAATGTTTTGCTCTTTTTTTGTTTATATCGCAAAAAAGAAAAATCCAGCAGCAATTAAATACCACCAGAAGAAATCTCTATCTGTCTCAAAAAAAATGCTAACAATGTCATATGGGTACAGTGTTGCATGACCGCTCAATTGTCATTCAAAGTGCAACAGCGCTGAAAGCTGAAAATTGGCCTGGGCAGGAAGGGGGTATAAGTGCCCAGTAGGGAAGGGGTTATTTTTTGCTATTTGGCACTACGCTGCTTGGTAATTGCTCAGTCATGCAACAATGTGTGCAAATGAAATATATATATATATAATTTGTTTCACATAAATGGAGCTTTGTTTTTGGTGTTATTTGATGCCCACTGAGGTTTTTATTTTTTATTATATAAATGAAAAAAATGAACATTTAAGAAAAAAACCCCAATATTTTCTGTTATAAAACATCCAAAAGGGAAAAAAATGTTTCCTTATAAATTTCAGCCAAAATGTATTCTGCTACGTCTTTGGTAAAAATAAATCCTAGTTTTTTTGAAGTTGGCAGTTTTGGTCCCAATTTTTGGAAAATAAAGAAATTAAATAAATATTTTTTCACGTTTTTTTCTACAAACTCACCAGGGCAGTACAGCGTCATCACATGACTGATGTGGTGGTGATCAGGGACCTGACTGGTGTCAGTACGATAAAAAAACAGAACCAAAAAAACAATAAAAACATTTTAAATTTTTTTTACTTTTTTTCCCTCCGAGTAGTGTCCATAGCAGCACTGCACTACTCTAGGGGGATCAGGGATTCTCTTTACAATGATGATCACCGTGTCAGCTTTATACAGAGTGTCATTCATGACAGCTATGAATACTAGTGATCTGTGATTGGCTACCACTACATCACATAGTAGAGGGTGCTGTGATGGGCCCAGGTACCATGTGATAGCTGTGGGCCAATCACAGCTCACTAGTATCAGAATGAGATTCATTCATACCATGTTTGGTGACATTGTGATCCTGATATTAGCACAATGCTGTATCCAGGGTACACTTCAGTACAGAATCATTATCATCGGATTATTATACAGGATTTATAGAGTGACAACAATCTGCGCAGCGCTTTACAACATGATGGAGACAGTACAGCTACAATACAATTTGGTACAGGAGGAATCAGGGGGCCGGCTCGTGGGAGCTTACAATCTAAGAGGGAGGGTGAAGTGATACAAAGGTCATAACTGGGCAATGGGCCGATGGAGGAACTAAAAACACAGTGTATTCATTGGAAGCAGGAGAGGCTTCTTTACAGAGAAGGATTTCAGGGATCCTCTAAAGGTGGATAAAGTAGGAGATAGTCAGACAGATTGGGGTAGGGAGTACCATAGGATGGAAGAGGCTCAGGAGAAGTCCTGGAGGTGAGCATGGAAGGCAGTGAAAAGGGAGCCAGAGAGCAGAAGGTCTTGAGAGGACCGAAGAGATCGATTTGGTTGGTATTTTGAGACCAGGTTGGTGATGGAGCTGGGGGCAGAGTTGTGGATGGTTTTGTAAGTTGTTAGTATTTTGAATTTGATTCATTGGGTGAGCGGAAGCCAGTGGAGAGGACAATTCAGCAGAAGAGGCCATAGAGGAAGAGGAAGGGGAGGGGGTGGAGCAGACAGATGTGGCAGAATCACCACCAGGTTTTTGGAGGCATGGTGGTGGAACAAGCTCCAGAACTGAACCCTGTCCCTGCATCCTTCCCAGCTGCTAGCAGAGTCACCCAGTGTGCCGTGATGGAAATGTAACATCCCTGACTGTGCCTGCTGGACCACGTGTCAGTAATGTGGACCTTGCTGCTGACCGCCTTGTCCAACAAGGCCAAAACATGACCTTCCACATGATGGCACAGAGCTGGAATGGCCTTGCATGAAACAAATTGTCTTTTCGGAACCTGTCACTGTGATACAGAACATTCTGCAAATTCCCGGAAGGGGGAAGAGTCCACCAGATGGAAAGGCAGCAGTTGTAACGCAGCAATTTGGCCAGGATAGAATGTGGATGGCTGGGACAGTCTTTTTTTTCAGGGTTCAGCAAATGGGGTAGTGAAATGTTCCTGCTGAAATGAACAGGTGGTGTCCTGCTGTCAGATGGGCCACCCACTGCTGTACCATCACTCCTCTCAGTGGAGGCTGTTGAGAAGACCTGACGTTTTACAGTAGAGATCCCAGATGAGGAGCAAGGAGAAGTCTGCACTTTTTCTGGGTCTTTCAGGTGCTGTTACCAGCGGGCTGCATGGCAGCTCATCATACGTCTTGTCAATCATGTGGTGCCCAAGTGGCTGGTGTTTTGGCCACGCTTGGTCTGCTTCAGTCAAAGACTGCAAACAGCAATGCTGCACATGTGTTGAAGAAAGCCCACACCAGAGAAACTTGTGGAAGTCTGCATGGAGTCAGCAGCGCCCCCCACCTGTGGAGCTCTGTCGTGTGATGCCATTGGTTGGCTGCCCTTTATGCCTGTCCCTGGAGGACCTCCTGCCTTGTTGGAGTTCTGCCTCCTCCTCACTGTCCTCCTCTGTTCTCTCAGGCACCCAAGTATGGTCAGTGACCTCATCATCCCCATCCTCCTCATCAATGGAGCCAACTTGGCAGTGTGCTGCGGCTGGGGGAACAGGACTGACAATTTCTTTTCCCTCACACTGGGCACCTCCTCTCTCTAGGCTCACGTCACTCCTTTCCTCATCCTGGGAACCAACATCACAGCATTCAGATTGCTGCACATCCTCCAGCAGCATGGAACTGACACTATGATCCAATCATTCTGGTGACTCCTCCATGCATGATGGTGGGGCTACGGAAGGAGCAGCTGTGGTGGACAAGGAGCCGGAGGAACAGGACACTTTGGCAGCTGTGGTGGAAGGAACAATAGTATGAGCCTGGATGACAGAGGATGAGGATGACTGACTTATCCACTCCACCACCTCTTCTGCATGTTGTGGTTCAATAATACGGCCAGCACTTTGGCCAATCATGGCTCTTCCTGAGAACTCAGCTGTTATTGGCCAAAGTATTGCACCTGACCTGTGGTCAGGTGCAATGCTTTGGCCAATCAGAAAGCATGTTTTACATTGTTTGGGCACGCAGGTGAACTTCCTGCATAATGGCGTACACTCAAACGGCAAATGTTCAATTCAAACTTATGTTTGACTCAAACCGTCAGCCCATCCCCACTCAAAATATTATTCTCTGCGGATCTACTGCTTCCACTTTACACCTACTTCATTGATCTTGAGGTGTTTGCCAGTAAATTAAGAATACTGAACAATATGCAAATCCATATAAACAAAGTGTTTTGTGCTCAAGATGCAGTTCTCTGCAGATCTACTGCTTCCACTTTACACTGACTTCATGTAGCACTACCTCAGAAGGAGCTGAATGTTGCCCCTGGTTTCCCTTTGCTTTGCCCCACAGCAAGGCAAACACACACACTTCTGCTCGTTGTCTCCAATGACCAGTCTAGTGGATGTTTTGTGTTTGGAGTTTATTGTAGAACTGGGGATAGGGATGGGGAATGTAGTCGGATCCTCCAGAATCAGAACTCTTCACACTGAGGACATCTAGCTGATCTCTTAGTAGAACACTTGTGAAGTCTCGGCTGACAGTAGATAGCAGACTTCTCAGTAACAAATAGCAGCAAGTAGTTGTAGGAGAGCCAAGTCCCATTAGCAGTAGCAATACTTGGACAAGCTCTGCAGAACACTAGGCAGGGCTCCCTTTCTCAGACCCAGGCTGACTATCAAGCACCAGAGGGGTAACAAGCACACAGAGTCCCCCAGATCTCTCAGAGTTTGCACTCACAGGTCCAAGGACAGAATGGTTGCCTCCTTCCAATCTTCCAAGCCACTCTCTCCAGTGACACCAGACAGAGCTTTGGCAGACAGCTCCCTCAGTCAGCTTACTGTAGAATCAGGGTCACTCTCTCTAACTTCAGGCCTCAGGTCACCCACCCGAGGCCACATAACAGCAAGTGCCAGGCGAGGCAGCCTGCCTCCAGCCTGGCTGGTGCAATCCTCTCCGAGGAAAGACACTGAACCCATGTGCTCTCAGAGTATAAATACCACTCCCAGCATGCAATGGGGCCACCCTCCCCTGCAATTGGCCAGGACTGTATCCATATTCATGCCGGTCATTTGTCTAGCCAATTCCCATGTTCTGGAAGACTCTCATAGCTTCCTGAAGGCAGGAAGAACTCAGACAAACCCCAACAGAACCAGAGCAGCATGAGCAGACCTGACTAATCAATCCCAGCTCTCTGTAAATCAGAATACCAACTGAATTTACCTGACAGCCTCTCTGGTGAGCAGAGAAACACAGCTATGCTTTACCTGACTCTACACATCCTAGACCTGACCAGGAGGGGGCGCTACATTCATTCATCTCATCAGATTTGCTGCTATAGGAAATCATCTCAAATCCTGTGCAAATCCATGGAGACAGACAATATTGTGTGCTCAGTATAGTTTCTCTGCAAGTCCACCGCTTCCACTTTGCAGCTACTTCAATCCACTTATTTTACTCCAAAAATCCACCAATCAGTGAAAAGTTGATAAGGTGGAAAGTGCTCCATCCTCCAAACTGTGTCAGCTGTAGTGTAGCCCCGCCTTCTTCCACCTCTTGTACACGGGATGGTGAGGGCGCCCCCTAGTAGTGCTTCCCCCTCACCACACCAATAGGACTCCCAGCTTTTCAGCTCCCAGAGTCACAAACATCCTTCACACTCTCCTCATCTCCGATGGTAAAGGAACCGGATCCTCCTCGCTCACTCCTGCAAGTCTGCTGCGGGTTCTGTCAGTCTCCCTCCTAGACTCCGCCTCTAACCGCCATTCCAGCAGGAGCTCCGCCTCTAAATACACACTCAGGGAGGAGAGAAAAAGGGAACCCGACATCATGTGACACCTTTTATTACATGGAAATACGAAAATCAACGGGACTAATGCAATCACATTTACTGCAAAATCAAAGGGCCAAAATCCCTCCCCCGAGCAGTCATATATTTCTGTCCCCCTTGGTGGGAGTGGAGGTGACCCCTCTATAAGGATCTACAGTCCATACACACCCAGCACAAGGCCAGGGTCACACTACCAGACACTTCTCGGGGCTGCAGTTCCTCTGAGCTCCACAAGGTGGGGATCTCACTTCTACCCACACAGGAAGTCTCTATGGAAGACAGACAGGAAGTGATGTCAGGTACAGACAGGAAGTGATGTCAGGTAAAGACAGGAAGTGATGTCAGCTACAGACAGGAAGATCCATGAATGAGGAAGTAGAGGAGACATTCCTGGATCTGGCGGCAGAGGAGGTAATATGTAGATGAACCCCTTCAGGGGGAGGAGTTGATGATAATATATTTGCTCCCAAAGCTGGCCTACATGGTTCAGTTTTATCGTTCAGCCAGCGGGATGACCATAAAAACTGAAGTGATTCCCCCATCCACACATTGGAGGTGGATGGGGGAATCCTCCCTGCTGCACTCTTGTATTCTGACAATGGGGGGACTCCTCCGCTCTCAGAATACACGGATCAGCACTGAAGCTATTGGCTGCAGCCGCTGGGGGAGTGGCTTTTATCCAGCAGTGGCCACACATGGATGGAAATGTGAGTGATCCCTGCTGAACCAGCTGAATTTCCATGGATCTATGGTCACCTTCAGTGACTTCCTCCCCTCCCCCTCATCTCCTTCATGATGGAAGTCATGCTGAGATCATCTCCCATTGGCTGAGCAATATTCTCATTTGTCTCTCAGCTCCTTCTTGCTATTCCTCGTCCTGTCTGTTGTTTCCTTGGATTGATTTTCTGTGTAGTGACCCCGGCTTGGTCTCTTGGATGCGCTCGTCTGTTGCTTGCCCTGACCTTTCTCCTGATTCCTGGATCTCCTCCTCATCTCTCCTCCATATCCTCTTACACAGCTTTTCTCCACACCTGCAGTGACCCTGGGGGGAGGAAACTTGGCACCAGCACGCCGCCAAATCCATCCCCACCATTAGGGGCTCTGGAGACAATTGTCTGCTATTTACACTCCGTTCCTCCGCACGTCACCTGATCACATGACAGCTTACTTCCACAGATTCCGGACAGATTTCTGGATGGTAAAGGTCAAAGGTCACTCTTCAGTTTAGGAGAGGTAGGACGCACCCAGGAACAAGGATTTGGTTTATAGGGGAGCCTCATCTAGAGGACCCCTCAAATCTCCCCATCCAAATGTCCCTCCATCCAGAGTCTATATGTCCTATGACATCATACACCTCACAGCTCCTCCCCCCATTGTCCCTCCATCCAGAGTCAGAGAATCCTATGACATCACACTGACCTCACAGCTCCTCCCCCCAATGTCCCTCCATCCAGAGTCAGAGAATCCTATGACATCACACTGACCTCACAGCTCCTCCTCCCAATGTCCCTCCATCCAGAGTCAGAGAATCCTATGACATCACACTGACCTCACAGCTCCTCCTCCCAATGTCTGTCAGGGATCGCGGTGGCACACGGGTCTGTGCATGCACAGAACGCCGATGCGCATTAGCCGGCGGGCACTAGGGCATAGGCAACAGCGGCAGCTGCGCATGCGCACTCGCAATCGCGGACGCGTGCCTGGCACCAATGATAGCACAGGGCACACTATTTAAACCAGCCCTGTGCATTACCAAATTGCCGTATGGTCTTGTTCCTGTGTTCCTGCTCGTTTCTGTCCTGTGATTGCCTTGTTGCCGACCCAGCCTGTCCCTGATCCTGTTGACCATCTCCTGCTCTGACCTTTGGCTCGTTCTGACGATTCTCTGCCTGATCCTGATTGTCTGACCTCCTGTTGCTGAACTTGTCCTGTGACCCGTTTATCCTTTTGCCTGCCTGCCGCAGTCTGTAGTGTGTAGAGTGCAGTGGTCAGAAACATGTCATATACAGCCCTGTGTATAGAGTGCAGTGGTCAGAAACATGTCATATATATGTCATAGCCCTGTGTATAGAGTGCAGTGGTCAGGAACATGTCATATATAGCCCTGTGTATAGAGTGCAGTGGTCAGGAGTATGTCCGATACAGCCCTGTGTATAGAGTGCAGTGGTCAGGAGTATGTCATATACAGCCCTGTGTATAGAGTGCAGTGGTCAGGAGTATATCATATACAGCCCTGTGTATAGAGTGCAGTGGTCAGGAGTATATCATATACAGCCCTGTGTATAGAGTGCAGTGGTCAGGAGTATGTCATATACAGCCCTGTGTACAGAGTGCAGTGGTCAGGAGTATGTCATATACAGCCCTGTGTATAGAGTGCAGTGGTCAGGAGTATGTCAGTCATACAGCCTGTGTATAGAGTGCAGTGGTCAGGAGTATGTCCTATACAGCCCTGTGTATAAAGTGCAGTGGTCAGGAATATGTCATATACAGCCCTGTGTATAGAGAGTGCAGTGGTCAGGAGTAGGAGCCCTATGTCATATACAGCCCTGTGTAGAGTGCAGTGTATAGTCAGGGTCAGGAGTATGTCCTATACAGCCCTGTGTACAGAGTGCAGTGGTCAGGAGTATGTCATATACAGCCCTGTGTATAAAGTGCAGTGGTCAGGAGTATGTCATATACAGCCCTGTGTATAGAGTGCAGTGGTCAGGAGTACATGTCATATACAGCCCTGTGTATAGAGTGCAGTGGTCAGGAGTATGTCATATACAGCCCTGTGTATAGAGTGCAGTGGTCAGGAGTATGTCATATACAGCCCTGTGTATAGAGTGCACTGGTCAGGAGTATGTCATATACAGCCCTGTGTATAGAGTGCAGTGGTCAGGAGTATATCATATACAGATTTGTGTACAGAGTGAAGTGGTCAAGAACATGTCATATACAGCCTGTTTAGAGAGTGCAGTGGTCAGGAGTATATCATACAGCTCTGTGTACAGATTGCAGTGGTCAGGGTTATATCTTATACCTGCCTGTACAGAGTGCAGTGGTCAGGAGTATGTCCTATACATGCCCTGTGTATAGAGTGCAGTGGTCAGAAGTATATCATACATGCCCTGTGTAGCTAGAGTGCACAGAGTGCAGTGTGCAGTCAGGGAACATGTCATATACTTATATCTTAGGTCCATATACAGAGTGCAGTGGTCAGGAGTATATCTTAGGCCTCTGTGTCGTGTGCAATGGTCAGGAGTATGTCATCTTACTGCCCTGTGTACAGAGTGCAGTGGTCAGGAGTATATCATATACAGCCCTGTGTACAGAGTGCAGTGGTCAGGAGTATATCTTAGGCCTGTGTACAGAGCGCAGTGGTCAGTCAGAGTATGTCATATACTGCCCAGCATGCATAGTACAATGGTCAGGATGTTGTGGTATACAGCCCGGTATACAGAGTACACTGGTGAAGAATATAAACCCTTGTAAAATGCAGCAGGTATCCAGCGACAGCAGGGATGATAATCCCAGGGGTATGACAGCGACAGACATGACCAGATCGGTGGGCTATATGCCTAAGAAATGTGGAATAAGACGGAGTAGGAGGAGTGTGATTACAGGGGGTGTAAAGTCAGGAGGTTTGTTACCTCCATGCATTCTATATATGAAGGTAAATACCCCCTCTCTGTGTGCACAGCCCCCCCAATACTCACCTGAGCCCCATCCTGATCCAGCGATGTGCACAAGATCCTTGGCAGTCTGGGGACTCTCCCTCCTCTTTGGCTGAGACAAGAGCAGAGGCCATTGGCTCCTGCTGCTGTCAATCACAGCCAATGAGGAGGGAGAGGGGACTCTGTGGAGACACAGCAGCGACTCGCTCCCGAGCCTGCTTGGATGCCCCCATAACAAGCTGCTTGTTGTGGGGGCACTCAACAGGAAGGGGACCAGGAGCGCATGTGGGGGACTCGAGAAGAGGAGGATCCAGGCTGCTCTGTACAAACCATCACACACAGCAGTAAGTATGACATGTTTGTTTTAAAAGAAAAAAAATGTTGCCTTTACAATCACTTTAAGTCTCATTTACTAATGGACACGACACCCTCCGACACCCACAGACCATAAACAAAGCAAAAGTGACAAATAAATGTGACAGCAAATAACCAACCCAACAACCTGACTATAATACACTGTGTACAATGGAGGGAAGCTGACATACACCGGGCAGACCCGGGACTGGGAATCAGGGGAGCAGAGATGGGGAACAGGATGCAGGAAACCAGAATCAGGGGAAAGTATACAAGATACAGGACGCAGGATCCAGCAGGGAAGGCTCACAGGAAGAACACTGAGGCACTGATGAAAACTACGGGGGGGATTATATACCTTCCCAGCAGCCAGCATCAGGTGGAGCCTCATTACTGACATCTTCTGTCTGCTGGGAGACACAGCAATGTCTCTACTCTCCACTTCCTCCCGACTTACCTCACCCAGAGCTTCCTGTCTGTACCTGACATCACTTCCTGTCTGTACCTGACATCACTTCCTGTCTGTACCTGACATCACTTCCTGTCTACCTGACATCACTTCCTGTCTATACCTGACATTTTCTCTCTAGGTAGAAGGGCACTCATCCTCTGGTGGAGCTCAGAGGAACTGCAGCTCCAAGAAAAGTCTCATAGTTTGAACCTTGTTGTTGTTTCCAAGTGTTCTGGAATGATCATGTCCATGTCTGGCAGGGACTTCAGGTGAGGTGATGACTTCAGAGTGGCAGTGCAATTGGGTACCACGACTGCTGGCAGCCACCATCTCATCTCCTTTCCTTTCCTACAGTGAAAGTATAATTCTAACATCAGCAGAGAGGTAGCGGGAGGGTGGGATCAGGTAAGTACCACCACTGACCACTAATGCTGGGCTGGGGGTACACTTTATTCTCATGACACCAACAATGGGCTTATTTTATACTCACTGACACTGACACCAACAATGGGGCTTATTTTTTATCTCACTGATGGGCTCACTGACACAACAATGGGGGCTTATTTTTTTATCTCACTGACACCAACAATGGGGCTTATTTTATCTCACTGACACCAACAATGGGGCTTATTTTATCTCACTGACACCAACAATGGGGCTTATTTTATCTCACTGACACCAACAATGGAGCTTATTATTTTTCTCACTGACACCAACAATGGGGCAATGGGGACACCAACAATGGGGCTTATTTTATCTCACTGACACCAACACTGACACCAACAATGGGGCTTATTTTTATCTCACTGACACCAATGGATGTCAAGGTCAAATCAATCATGCCCACGGTGACTGGGTAACTGGAGATCCATGATTGGTGGAGAAGGAATGAGGGTGGAGCTTTCTCTGAATTCTCATCTGTTGACAATTGATGGACTGATCTGAATTCTGTGTGAAATATATCTGGTTGTTAATGATTGGCTGGAAATCAGGCGGTCACACCCCTAACCGATGACTCCTCATCTGTCGGCAGGTTTCCCCACTGACAGCTGAATGTCCACAAAAGAATTGTCAGCAATTACAAATTGTGGAAAACCCCTCAGAATGTCTCTGAGAAGAAATGATATTTTATCTTCTCTCCAACTCAGACTATATTTGTCTTAGACGTAAGAGGCCCAAAATCCCGAGTCCCTGTCAGGTCTGAGCTCCAGCCGGATACAATCACCTTCTCCACTCACATAGTTTGCTTTTGTAAATGAAGTGAGTACAGAATTGAGGAAAGCGAGGACACCCGGCAACAATGGGATTCTGTCCTATCTCCTGCACCCGGAGCAAATGAACAACATGTACCAGCCTTCCCAGCCCCATCAATGTACACTGTGGAGGCATCTTGTATGTAGACTCTGGATTCAACAAACCAGCAGCCTGGCCATTCAGGAACGTACCATTGTTCAGCTCTGGGGGGGGGGGAACAAACATCTCTCATGGAAAGGAGCTCTGGGGAGTCAACAGACCAATCTTTCATCTATACATATGTTTCCATCTATCCACATCACTCCATTCTTTTTCTGGACAAAACCATTATAAATATCAGCGACAGATTTACAAATCTAGGATTTTACAATGAGAACACAATGTCACAAGGGATCTATAAAAGATTTTATCCGGACACAAGATCCCATTGTAAGAAAGGAATTCTGAATATGAACAGCGACTGTTATGTGGGATCCCATTATATTCAGTGCGGGGAAATGTATCTTTTATATTTTACTGAAACCTTAGATAATAAATTACATTTATGTCCCAGAAATTAACTTTACTGTATTTTTAACTGAAATTGTACCTTTCATAAATCATTGCACTAATATTGTGTAAAATAATAAATAAAATCATAAAACATCAGAACTACTAACAATTTATCCTCTAGTGTGTCTGCTGTTGTGAAGAAAATATATATAATATTTGGGGTTTTAAAGTAATTTTAAGGTATAAATGGTTTTTAAAATACATGTAAACAAAAAATTAAAAATGTCTCCAGGACTCCATGGACCCCTTCATTCCACACAGTCTCCAGGAACCGGGAAACCACAGAGAAACCAAGTGTCCCCCGACTTCCTCTCCAGGCTGGGATGTCCCCCTGGTTGGGTGCCCCCTACAGTAGAAGAAGCAGACTGCACCTGCCTGCCTACATCTTCTTTATGCTTTGTCTGATCAGGATGGCGGCCATTTCTCCCTGAACACGGAGCCCCTAAACACGAGGTAAACGTGGTGCAGCATTGAGCCCCGTCCAGCTGTAGTGTAGACTTTGACAGGCTGCAGGCAGCGGGGCTGGACGCTGTACCTGTGCCTACCAGGTGTATTATAATGCCAGCATTGCACCCACAGGGGCTGGACCCCCCATGTACAAGGGGCCTAAGAGATACCATCAGCTGGTGTCCCATTCCACCAGACCCCTATAACTGGAAGAGGACATGTTTGGGGGGATGTGTTGTAGAAGAACCCAGACCACGGTATTGTGTGATGAAATTATAATTCAACTTTATTAATCATATATATGTGACACTTTAACAACAGAAGAAAAGAGATAAATTGTTTACATTTCAAGGATCTATTTATACCATTTATATCATCTATGCTAAGAAACTGATTAACATATGACACACCCCTCATTAATATCAGCCCCGCCCACTTATGTGACCCTCTAAACATCCAAATCCCTGTAAATTCCCAGAAGACACTTTCATCTTTTATCCATAACAAGCTGATTGGGTACAAGAGAACCCCGAGCCCCTCCTACTCATTCCCACACAAGTCCATGTCACCATCTACAAGGTGAGAGGACCTGAAGGAGAACAAGACCAGGACCACCAGGACCATCGCCTGACTGAAGCCATGCTCACATTTCTTTCTAATGCTGCTTCTATGGTCTCCTCAGATACAGATTTGGCAGATGTACATTAGTGGAACCCTTTCACTCCGGCCAATGTAAGGTTTCCATCAGCAGCAGCACGGCCTTATAGCTACAGCACCCGGGGGTTGTCTACATTTGTTAGGCCAACTGTCAGCTTTCTGGTGGAAGTGATTCAGCCGCACTGAAGGTCCTCCCCCCACCATGTATACCGGGCTCAGCTGTCCCTCCTGCAAGCCCAAGACAGGCATGGTGGGTGTCAGCGGTGAGAGGAGAAGATCATCAAACATCTGATCTCTGATCTCCCCTTCAGTGAATGGATGGTGGGAGGTGGGAGATTATGTCATTTCTGGGTTCAGTCGCTGTCATTCTCCAGTCACTATAGTTTGGGAAGGAGCTGATTAGGCATGATCTGTGCTTGACCATCTTTCTTGGGGTACAGAGGTGACATTGGGGGTCTAATAATGTTCTGATGTCTCTTTTTAAAAAGGACCTGTGACCAGAAATATGTATCACGGGGGGCTATCAACCCCCTATGATAGAAGCCATGTTAGTGAAAAAAGAGTTGAAAAAAAATTAAAGTAACACTATAAAAATAAAAAAAACCCACAAAACAAATCACACGACACACATTTTACATATCATTGCACAAGTGAGAGTGAGAACAATCATTCTGAGGCCATCGTTCACGGGTAAATATCTGAACTGATAACCTATAAAGGCTCTTAAAGCGTCACCTTTGAACAATTTTTGGTACTGAAGTTTGTCACCATTTCACAAGTACGCACAATTTTTGTAAAGTTTGACATGTTTGGTATCTATATACTTATGCCAACCCCATATTTTATATTTCACCAAACAAATTGGGTCATATATTGTGTTCTTTGTGCACTAACATTATCTTTAGTGTTTTTTACAGGAAATATGCATTTGATAAACAGCTGTGCTAATATTCTGGGGCACATAAAAAATGGCAACTACCACCATTATATTCTCCAGAGTCTCTGCTTTTAGAAAGTAAAAGAAATGTTTGGGGTTTTATCTAATCATAATGGCCTAAAATGTGAATTTAACTTTAAAAAAAGCAAAATAAACTCTGGCAGTGAAAGAAAATACAGCAATATATAACATTTCAAAATCAAAAACTATGGTAGCAACTAATGGCTTAAGAAGCAAACCCACCATATTACTCAACCAGGTTCCAACTAAACCCACCCAAAACATTGGATCCCACCTCCTCCCACCCAGGTTCCTGTTGGAACTCCTTTACCTTGTGTAGATATCCCCTTCTGAGATCCTCATGATCTAATATAAATGTGTACAACACTCTCCATCTGACACCATTTGTAGACTCCACTTTGGTCTTCCAAGAGATAGTCAGCTGCCAAGCAGTTCTGTGACACCACCTTAGGTGGTGGAGCCATTTCTTCTGTGTGTCAGATCTGATATAACATCAATGGTGTCATTGGTTATCTGATCCATGACTCCAGTACACAATTTCAACTTACTTATCTTAGATTCCCCATCCCGTCTATGAAGGGGTCACTGCATAAAGCATCTCCAATCCAGAGAAAATGTTTCTTCTCACTGAAAGGCCAGGGGAGTATTGGGAGAAATTGAGGCTTTCCCTTGCAGATATGAAGGGGGAGGGGCAACATAACCTAAAGCCATTGGACCCCATCCTAGACTCTGGTACTGAGGCATTGTTGGTCATGTATTGGTTGGTCAGATTCTGGCAATGAAGAAAACACATGGGAACATAGCTCAGTTAGTGAATGATGAAAATGCATTACATGTTCAGTCAATGCTCCATAAAAAAGGATAAAGATGAGAATGATGAGGAAAACAGTTCAGTCATTGCTGCTTATCTTTAAAAATGTCCAAAGGTAAAATATTCACAGGCCTTCTAGGTGTGTTTCTGATGGACATAAGCACTAAACCCAATGCATCCGATCAATAGAGTCCTGTTTGTTCAAAGTTTTTTTTTTTTTTTTTTTTAAAGTAGCATCATGTCTTCCCTAGTTTGTGGGAAGACATTGGGCCTGTGAACCTAATGGGACAGCTGCAACTTCTTTAATATTGCCCCTTCTTCTGGAGTTTCCTTTATGCAGCTCAAGCTTGTGAATCCTCTGGTGATAGATTAGCCCGGCATTACCTGTAAAAGCTTTGTCACATTCTGAACATTGATATGGCTTCTCTCCAGTGTGGATCCTCTGGTGTGTGATAAGATGTGACTTATGTGTAAAAGCTTTGCCACATTCAGAACATTGATATGGCTTCTCTCCAGTGTGGATCATCCTGTGTATGATAAGATATGACTTCCATGTAAAAGCTTTGCCACATTCAGGTGTGCTATAAGAACTGACTTCTGTGTAAAAGCTTTGCCACATTCACAACACTGATGTGGTTTCTCTCCAGTGTGGATCCTCTGGTGTATGATAAGATCTGACTTCTGTGTAAAAGCTTTGTCACATTCAGAACACTGATATGGTTTCTCTCCAGTGTGAATCCTCTGGTGTATGATAAGGGTTGACTTCTGTGTAAAAAAGCTTTGTCACATTCAGAACACTGATGTGGTTTCTCTCCAGTGTGAACCTTCTGGTGTATGATAAGGTCTTTCTTGTTAAAAAAGCTTTGTCACATTCAGAACACTGATGTGGTTTCTCTCCAGTGTGAATCCTCTGGTGTATGATAAGATTTGACTTCCATGTAAAAGCTTTGTCACATTCAGAACATTGATATGACTTCTCTCCAGTGTGAATCCTCTGGTGTATGATAAGATGTGACTTCTGTGTAAAAGCTTTGTCACATTCAGAACACTGATATGACTTCTCTCCAGTGTGCCTCGGTGTGAATCCTCTTGTGTCTGATAAGATGTGACTTCTTGTAAAAGCTTTGTCACATTCAGAACACTGATATGACTTCTCTCCAGTGTGAATCCTCTGGTGTGTGATAAGATGTGACTTCCATGTAAAAGCTTTGTCACATTCAGAACACTGATATGGCTTCTCTCCAGTGTGAATCCTCTTGTGTATGATAAGATGTGACTTCCATGTAAAAGCTTTGTCACATTCAGAACACTGATATGGCTTCTCTCCAGTGTGAACCTTCTGGTGTGTGATATGTTTTTCTTCCATTGTAAAATCTTTGTCACGTTCCAAACAAGAAATCACTTGAAATGACTCCTCTTATGTATACATGGGTTGGACTTTACTGTAAAGCAATTGTCACTTCCAGAACACTGAAAAATGACTTTTCTCTTGTTGTCCTCTGAGGTTGGATCAGTGTTGAAGAGGACCCAAAGCACTTATGACATTTAGAACACGGATATGACTTGTGTCCTGTGTGACTCCTCCAGTGAACTGCAATAAAAACTTTCCATCAATTAAGACACCCAGATGTTTGGTTTCCCATGTGACTGAGTTGTATTCACGAAGACCAGCATGACCGAAAACGTGATTCGTCAATCCACCTGTACAAAAAAAAAAAAAAGAAAATTCTATATATAAAAGGGCTAAAGTTGGTTTTTATTTTTAATGATCATTAATAAATATATCTTATATATCATCGCAGGCTGTGTCAGCATTATGGTTGTCCTCAAAGGGTCCAGTTGTAACTGTAAGACTAGATCTCCAGAGCACCTCACCCCCCTATTACATCAGATGCAAGAACCCCACATCCTCCCCAACATCACCGTGCACCTCCTTTGGGGAAGAGCTGGAAAGCAGAAAGTGCAGGGTCTGGAGGAGGACCAGAGGAGGAGTGGAGTCAATTACCAGAGTCTGCTGAATGCTGAGACCAAGGGAGGTGAAGATGATGGGGGATGATGCAGCTTCACTGAGAGGTGCAGGATTTGGCAGAGGAGTTCCATTCTCTTCTCTGCTGCCAACTGCTGAGACAAGATGGGGGAGGAGACAAGGGGGTACCTGCAGGAGAGGTGCAAGGGCCACATGGAAGCATAGCTTGACACAAGTGTCTTGCAGCGATCTACGGGTATATCTTCGCCCATTCTTCATGGGCAAAGGCCTCCAGTTCAGTCACATTCTTAGGCTTGCGCACTGCAACTGCTTTCTTTAAGTCCACCAGAGGTTCTCAATCGGATTTAAGTCTGGTGACTGCGATGGCCACTCCAAAATGTTCCAGCCTTTCCTCTGCAACCATGCTCTAGTGGACTTGGAGGTATGCTTGGGATCATTGTCCTGTTGAAAGGTCCAACGTCTCCCAAGCCTCAGGTGTGTGACGGACTGCATCACGTTTCCATCCAATATCTCCTGGTACTGAAGAGAATTCATGGTACCTTGCACACGCTGAAGCTTCCCTGTACCTGCAGAAGCAAAACAGCCCCAAAGCATGATTGACCCTCCACCATGCTTCACAGTAGGCAAGGTGTTCTTTTCATCATAGGCCTTGTTCTTCCTCCTCCAAACATAGCGTTGATCCATGGGCCCAAACAGTTCTAATTTTGTTTCATCAGTCCACAGAACACTATCCCACAACTTTTGTGGTTTGTCCACATGGCTTTTGGCATACTGCAGTCGACTCTTCTTATTCTTTGGAGACAGCAAGGGGGTACGCCTGGGAGTTCTGGCACGGAGGCCTTCATTACGCAGTGTGCGTCTTATTGTCTGGGCTGAAACTTCTGTACCCACATCTGACAAATCTTTTCTCAGTTCCTCAGCAGTCACACGGGGACTTCTCTCCACTCTACGCTTCAGGTAGCGCACAGCAGTCGAAGTCAGCATCTTCTTTCTGCCACGACCAGGTAGCGTTTCAACAGTGCCCTTTGCCTTGAATTTGCGAATGATGCTTCCTAAGGTGTCTCTTGGTATGTTTAACATCTTTGCAATCTTCTTATAGCCATTGCCCTTCCTGTGAAGAGAAATCACCTCTTCTCTTGTCTTCCTGGACCATTCTCTTGCCTTCACCATGTTTGTAACCACACCAGTAAATGTCTAGAAGGAGCTGAGTATCACAGTCATTTTAAAGCTGCCTAATTGGTGCTTATTATGCTTGATTGCTGCTCGGTGACATCCACAGGTGTTTTCAATACCTGATGGAAAGCACCTGTATGAACCTCTGTTCTTCAGAGTGGTAGTCTTTAAGGGGTTGAATAATTGTGGCAATGAAGAAACCACATAAGAACCATTTACTACTGTATTACATAAACAATTGATGTCATTTTAGTTGCATTTGGGTAGTTACAACGTCCTTGTAGGATTTGATTCTGAATACAATTCCAAATGTACACTATAGTCCCTAAACCCCTTTACAGCATTGGGGGTTGAATAATTTTGGCCACAACAACTGTATATAATCCAACATTCAGCCCAGACAATGGAGTCATACATTCTAATGTATAAGCAGTTGTGGCAATGTTACAGATCATACAGAACAATACTTGCTTTGTCTCTGGTGTCACTTTTACCTTCTATAAACAAATGAAAAGAGAAAAAAGAAGCAACGTAGAACAATTCACCTGTACATGGCAAGTAACTCTCTCCAGTACATACATAGATAGCTGACACCGTTCAAGTAGGCCTGTGTCTACAGGATCATACACCAAGTATCAGCCTCCAATGTAGTCACCATTTAGTAGGGTACAGTTGGCAGGGTCCATTTTTTAGGGGCCTAAAAAAGTTAAACCTATAAAAAACCTATGACAAATGAAGTATGGGGATGTGAGTACCGGAGTATCCAGCCAGTTCTGCCAGAGAGCCATAAGTCTCCTAGGAGAAGTTAGGTTTTCATGTATTATTATGGAGTTTCACTGCTCAATCCATGCCTGGTGGGAGTATGAGTTGATAACCAGAATGCTTGGATTCGATTTGCAGGTTCGTTCAGAAAGTATATCTAAGAATCCAAAATTACAAGCTTTAATCTCAGCTAGGGAGAGACTTTGTTCAATTAAAAGAAAAACTTCAAAGACAGGTGAGAAAATGTAAATGAGCAGCTTAGAGAAGAGCTAAAAACACTAAAAATACCCCCCAGATCTATCCTAGAAATTCAATCTAAAATGTAACAATTACAACAAGAAAACCCTCAACTGAGGGAAGAGATAATGACACCAAAGATACAAATGGAGCTCAACAAGAAAGAGAATCAAAGAGGATGATTTATACAAAGTACCCATCAAGGAACAACAGACCGGTGAGACCAATCAGCTTCCGAAATGTAACAAGACAAAGACCAGCAATAGCCAAGACAACTCTACTAATCCTGAGACCACAAATAGTGATGGCCGAACACCCCCCTGTTCAGGTCGCGGTCAAACATTTCAGAAAGTTCAAGTGAAGGTTTAAAAACCCAAAGGGCTGAGAGGTGGGCTTACCGCATCTGATAGAAATCCCCCCTCATTACTAATATCCGGCCCTGAGTTAGGTTATGAAGTCACGGGTATTTTTAGTATGAAGGGCATTCATTCATGTTCCCGGGGTCAGTGGGGGGTTTTTTGGGCCCACAGCTGAATGTCAAAAAAAATTAAACCCGCACTGCCCACAATTAAAAAAAAAAAACCCGCTTGTTGCCCCCTCTCATCCACACCAAGCCTTCAGACTGGTAAAGGGGTTTGAGAGGAACCCTCTATGCCCCCTAATTTTTTTTTTAAATGGCATGGGGGGCCCCCAAAAAAAACCAATCAGGAGGTTTAGACCTCCTCCCTGAAACCTAAAACCCGGCCCCCCCGCAACATGGTGGGGTGCCTTTGGGCCCGGAGCCCCCCAAAGCACCTTGTCCCATTTTGATGGGGACAAGGGGCCCCTTTCCCCCCAACCCTA
>CATNWA010005010.1:0-14451 GCA_951230385.1 Staurois parvus | reverse complement strand
GTGCAGCACCTTTGCCTCTGAGTCTGGGAAAACGTGTGATTTACACACACGCCTGAACCCTTTACAGTGTTACGTGCTACCTAGGCTAAAAGAGCTTTTGCTAGAAACTAGTATTATAAGCGATAGAATGGATTAAAAAAGACCAACAATATCAAAAAGTCTACTTTGCAAAAACCGAAGTAGTTCCCCACAGACAACAGATATGCACGTTACTGTCTATAGACTTAGAAAGTTAATTCTATAAATTAATAGAAAACTGGCTTAAAAGACTGTATTCAGAGATTAGGGATTCCTTATTTGATCTGAATGGTCTAAGATGTTTAGTGGTGTATCCCAAAATTCCATATTAAGACCCTTACTTTTTTAACATATTTATAAATGATAGTTTGGGATTAAAAGCACAATTTCAGTATTTCCAGATGACACCAAGCTTTGTAGTGATTGTAAATAAGATGTCTCTAATTTACAATCAGACCTGAATGCACTGTTTCATAGGGCAAATATGTGGTAAATGAGCTTTGGTGTTGTTAATTATAAAGTTATGCACTTGAGGACTAAAAAGATGCATGTATCATACATTCTAGGGTGATAACATAAGAACATGCAATTCCAAGCTGCAGTGTCCAAGGTCAACAAAATTCTTTCTTGTAATTTAAAAGGTATAGACTCCAGGGAGAGACAAAATCTTGCCCCTGTACAGAGCTAACACCTCATCTAGAATATATATATACACCTGTATGTATATATATATATATATATATATATATATATATATATATATATATATACACATACATATTTATTAAAAGTATGCCGTGCTACTAAAAACCTAAAACCCTTGTGTTTTACATACAAAAGTCCCAATATCAAAAAAAATCCAATAAAAACATATACAAGAAAATTATGCGTTTAATAGTCATATTTGTAGGGGCGGACTGACCATCTGGAAACTCGGGCACTGCCCGAGGGCCCGGGGTCAGTAGGGGGCCCCATGAGATGCCCCTGGTACCTTTTTCATAGGCTTTTTTGAGTTTGGGCAAGGACACAGGGGCCCCATGATCCCCTATTGTCCGAGGGCCCCATGAGTTTTCAGTCCGCCCCTGAATTTGTGACGTGACATGATGTGCCTTCTAGGTACAAAAATACTTGCATATTATATGCCATATATCAAATTCAAATTGCACAACTATATCACGTATCAAAGTCTCTTCATGACATGCAAAAAATAAGTGCTGCAACCCTCATAATATATTCCAGAAGGAGTATAGATCTCACCCTGCGACTTCTGCGGTCTCCATCTACTGAACCAATAAGTCAATCATATAGGGTTGGCAACAAGGTGAGGATGAACTGTAGAGACTTTATTTGAATGCAGAGTAAAAAATGTTCCAGAAGACAAGCAACACTTTTCTTTCTCTTCATGACACTCATAACTTTTTCCATGTACACCACTATGCTTCTTAACACACTTTTTTCACTACTTCAGTGACCATTATAACCATGCATCTATTGACCCAATAGACCTCCAGCAGTTGACCCAACCATTGTTCACATCTATCAAGCACTTCTCCTTTATGGGTGTTGTTATTCACTCTACTTGACTGCTGGTTCCTCCTTGGGGGCAATGGTGCAGCTCAAAGGAAACAAAATTACCTCATCACATTTCAAACTGTTAAATCCTTCTCTGTGCTCCAACACTGCCGCCAACTTCTGCTGCCACAAGGTTCTAATAAACATACATTCTGTAAGGATTACTCAAACGGTATCCATGAAAGCCTTGAATGGAACACTGAAAAAAGTGTCCCAATGTGTACAGATAGGTGCACACAGCTGTGTTCCTCAAATTCTGAACGATGTGCCAAGCAACTGTACGGCAGAGCAGTGAGAAAAGCCCATGGGAATTAATTCTTAATGTGAGCCTGTGCTCAATGTAAATATAGTAAACTGTTAGAAAAAGTAAAAAGCTGGAATCTAGAGATACCTGCACATAGCTTTAGATAGTTCCAGAACTTGAATATTCTGTTGTTAAAACATAATTTTATCCTCCAGGAAAGTATATAATATTTACTTGTTTTCAACTTTTTTTTAACATTTCTTCAGTTACTTCCTGGTTTCCAGGTCTAGGCCTGTATGATGTCATACATCCCAGGGGGGAAAGAGGGGTAAAACCAGCTAAGCAGACCCTCCTACCTGCATGCCTGAGTTAAGGGCAGATGGGTTCCAGGACGTAAATGTTACATGAATCATCTGCCATTACTCAATATGGTCATGACCAGAAATGCTAGAGGGTGTTTTTCAAAGTGATTTCTCAGCAAAATAAAGCACGGAGACATGTTTTTGGTTTTTGGTGCTCAGTTACAGTGTAGTTCCACTTTAAAGGTCTAGAAACATATTGTCAGTTAAATGTTACTTTAACAGAGCAAATTTATCCTGATAATACATACTTTGTTTTTAGAGTTTCCCAACTTTAATGTTATAGTGTTTCTATGGTCTTTAGGTGTGTGCCTTGTACATTCATAAAATTTACTTATCTCTGACAGAATATTGAGCATTTTGATCAGCAAGGGATGACCAAGCTAGGGGCAAGGTGACATTTGCCCCCCCAGGGCCATATGAATAATATATGTTGGGCTGGTGGCCCTCAGAAAAGATATTTCACCATTAAGACATTGATCAGAACAGGACCCAAAGTTATGACACATGCTTGAGCATTATATACAAACCTGCTTCCCATTTAGACCTGCAAACACATCATCTGACAGAGAGAAGTCTTCCAGCATAAACTGCCTTTGCAATTGTGATTTTTCATGGGACCAATTGCCAAGAGCCACAACAAAAAACTGGAAGACGATGTGCAAAAACTGTCACAATGACCCATGCCTTTAGTAAATGTCACCTTTCCCCATACTTATCAAATAATGTAGTATTGTATTAAATGTGTCTCTTCCATGAAAGGGATAGTTGGTTGTGTTTTGCACTACAGTTCCCATTTCTTCCCTGCTTATCATTACCTGTCCCCAAAAAGTTATTCTAATGTCCTTCCTTGCCGTGATCATGTACACAAGCAACTTAGAGCAAAGAAAAGAAAAAAACAAAAAATTAACATACCAGGTTGTTTAAGGATTTGGAGAAAATCAGGGCACTCAGAAGAAACTCAAGGAAAAATGATAACATTTACCACAAAAATCTTCACTTCCAAATTCCATAAATGTTTTAGTATGAAGTAAAGTAGATATTTACTTTTACTTCATGAAGAAACATGTGGGTGTCTTCTGTATGCACATCAGTGACAGCATGCATTGAGGATTCTCACATAATAAATAAAAATATTGTAGCAATAATTTAATATATTTTGTTCCTTTTTCATCAAACATCACTATAAAATTAAAGTTACAGGAGGAACATACAAAAGAGATTTTGAAAATCGTCTTTTATTAAAGATGAACTCTGGTCAAACAGGTAATTATATATATATATATATATATATATATTATAGTTATATATAGAACTGAGCCTGGGGGCAGTGCAGCGCTGCCCACATCGCAACACCTGCACCGCTGCAACAGGGAAAATGGAGCATCCACTTACCCTCTGCTTCCCATTCCTGATCACTGCAGGCCTTTGGGGAGAGACTGAGGGGTCCTCACTTCCACATACATTGAGAGGTCACCACAGCATCTTGAGGACAGGTGAGAGGCCATTTGCCCATTGCTGTTACTGCTAGCATTGACTGAGCCACTGAGAGCTGGACACCAAGTGTATCCAATCCATGCTGCACCCATGTTGCACTCTAAACTGCACTTATTTCAAACATCAACAGCACCTATACCAGCTCTACACTGCATTATGCCAAACCTTTACCACAACCAGATTTAACTTGCACCTGTGCCGAGACTATATCATGCCTATACTTTATCTATAAAGCATGCAGGTTAAGTGGGACTGTCGTTAAGTAGACTAATGCTCTCAAAAGGGCCCCAACAATAGCCATTAGGAGAACATCTCAAAGGAAGGTCCTCCCGTAATAACTATTCCGCAAGTGCCCTATGTCCCCCTGCCCCACCTTTACCATCCTCTTTTTCTTTTGGACAGTGCATACTCAGTCGGTCTAGGTATAGTTCCAGCACTTGATTGGTTAAACTTTACTCACTCCTACACTTGAGAAGGCATTTCTATCATTTATACTGATCTGGATGTGAAATCTCATTTTATGCCTAGTCCTTACTGTAAATCAGTTCGTAAATCAGTTTTTTTTTTGCATTCCTCTGGATCATCTGTGGCTATAGAATTATAACTTTTTTTTTTTTTTTTTATGTTTGAACTGGATGGACTTTTGTCTTTTTTCAACCAGACTAACTATGTAACTATGTATGCTAAACTGTGTTATTACCATTGTTAATCCATTTTATGCTTGCCTAGTTATCGACTAGAGATGAGCGAATTATTCAAAAATTCGATTCGGCTGATTCGCCGAATTTGCGGGAGAAATTCGATTCGATGCAAATTTATTCGCTGCGAATTTAACTTATTAAAAGGGTTTCTAGGCTTCAGAGAGCCTTTATATTAGTGCAGAACACTGTACCTTTAATTTAAATGCCCTTGGAGTCTGCTGGGGAAGAGAAATAATACTGTCAGTCAGTATGACATGCAGATGAGTGCCGTCGATCTTAGAATCACCGCACACTTCACTCATTTGGGCAGTCACGGGGCACGACGAAGAAGAAGAAGAAGAATGAAAAGAAGAAGAAGAAGAAGAATGAAAAGAAGAAGAAGAATGAAAAGAAGAAGAAGAAGAAGAATGAAAAGAAGAAGAAGAATGAAAAGAAGAAGAAGAAGAAGAATGAAAAGAATAAGAATGAAAAGAAGAAGAAGAATAAGAATGAAAAGAAGAATGAAAAGAAGAATAAGAATAAGAATGAAAAGAAGAATAAGAATGAAAAGAAGAAGAATGAAAAGAAGAAGAATGAAAAGAAGAAGAAGAAGAAGGAAAAGAAGGAGAAGAAGAAGAATGAAAAGAAGAAGAAGAAGAAGAATGAAAAGAAAAAGAAGAATGAAAAGAAGAATGAAAAAGAAGAATGAAAAGAAGAATGAAAAGAAGAAGAAGAACGAACAGAAGAATGAAAAGAAGAAGAAGAAGAAGAAGAAGAAGAAGGGAAAAGAAGAAGGAAAAGAAGAAGAAGGAAAAGAAGAAGAAGGAAAAGAAGAAGAAGGAAAAGAAGAAGAAGGAAAAGAAGAAGAAGGAAAAGAAGAAGAAGGAAAAGAAGAATGAAAAGAAGAAGAATGAAAAGAAGAAGAAGGAAAAGAAGAATGAAAAGAAGAAGAATGAAAAGAAGAAGAATGAAAAGAAGAAGAATGAAAAGAAGAAGAAGGAAAAGAAGAAGGAAAAGAAGAATGAAAAGAAGAAGAAGGAAAAGAAGAAGAAGGAAAAGAAGAAGAATGAAAAGAAGAAGAATGAAAAGAAGAAGAATGAAAAGAAGAAGAATGAAAAGAAGAAGAATGAAAAGAAGAATGAAAAGAAGAAGGAAAAGAAGAAGGAAAAGAAGAATGAAAAGAAGAAGGAAAAGAAGAATGAAAAGAAGAATGAAAAGAAGAATGAAAAGAAGAAGAATGAAAAGAAGAAGAAGAAGGAAAAGAAGAATGAAAAGAAGAATGAAAAGAAGAAGAATGAAAAGAAGAAGAAGGAAAAGAAGAAGGAAAAGAAGAAGAAGAATGAAAAGAAGAAGAAGAATGAAAAGAAGAATGAAAAGAAGAAGAATGAAAAGAAGAAGAAGAAGAATGAAAAGAAGAAGAAGAATGAAAAGAAGAAGAAGAAGAAGAAGAATGAAAAGAAGAAGAAGAAGAAGAATGAAAAAGAAGAAGAAGAAGAAGAATGAAAAGAAGAAGAAGAAGAATGAAAAGAAGAAGGAGAAGAAGAATGAAAAGAAGGAGAAGAAGAATGAAAAGAAGAAGAAGAAGAAGAATGAAAAGAAGAAGAAGAAGAAGAAGAATGAAAAGAAGAAGAAGAATGAAAAGAAGAAGAAGAAGAAGAATGAAAAGAAGGAGAAGAAGAATGAAAAGAAGTATGAAAAGAAGAAGAAGAAGAAGAATGAAAAGAAGAAGAAGAATGAAAAGAAGAAGAAGAAGAAGAATGAAAAGAAGAAGAAGAAGAATGAATGAAGAAGAAGAAGAAGAAGAAGAATGAAAAGAAGAAGAAGAAGAAGAAGAATGAAAAGAAGAAGAAGAATGAAAAGAAGAAGAAGAAGAAGAATGAAAAGAAGGAGAAGAAGAATGAAAAGAAGTATGAAAAGAAGAAGAAGAAGAATGAAAAGAAGAAGAAGAATGAAAAGAAGAAGAAGAAGAAGAATGAAAAGAAGAAGAAGAAGAATGAAAAGAAGAAGAAGAAGAAGAATGAAAAGAAGAAGAAGAAGAAGAATGAAAAGAAGAAGAATGAAAAGAAGAATGAGAAGAATGAAAAGAAGAATGAAAAGAAGAAGAAGAAGAATGAAAAGAAGAAGAATGAAAAGAAGAAGAATGAAAAGAAGAAGAAGAAGAATGAAAAGAAGAAGAAGAAGAAGAATGAAAAGAAGAAGAAGAAGAATGAAAAGAAGAAGAAGAAGAAGAATGAAAAGAAGAAGAAGAAGAAGAAGAATGAAAAGAAGAAGAAGAAGAATGAAAAGAAGAAGAAGAAGAATGAAAAGAAGAAGAATGAAAAGAAGAAGAAGAAGAATGAAAAGAAGAAGAATGAAAAGAAGAATGAGAGAATGAAAAGAAGAATGAAAAGAAGAAGAAGAAGAAGCATGAAAAGAAGAAGAATGAAAAGAAGAAGAAGAAGAATGAAAAGAAGAAGAATGAAAAGAAGAATGAGAAGAATGAAAAGAAGCATGAAAAGAAGAAGAATGAAAAGAAGAAGAAGAAGAATGAAAAGAAGCATGAAAAGAAGAAGAATGAAAAGAAGAAGAAGAAGAATGAAAAGAAGAAGAAGAAGAAGAATGAAAAGAAGAAGAAGAAGAAGAATGAAAAGAAGGAGAAGAATGAAAAGAAGAAGAAGAAGAAGAATGAAAAGAAGAAGAAGAAGAAGAATGAAAAGAAGGAGAAGAATGAAAAGAAGAAGAAGAAGAAGAATGAAAAGAAGGAGAAGAAGAAGAATGAAAAGAAGGAGAAGAAGAATGAAAAGGAGAAGAAGAATGAAAAGAAGAATGAAAAGAAGAAGAAGAAGAATGAAAAGAAGAAGAAGAAGAATGAAAAGAAGAAGAAGAAGAATGAAAAGAAGAAGAATGAAAAGAAGAATGAGAAGAATGAAAAGAAGAAGAAGAATGAAAAGAAGAAGAAGAAGAAGAATGAAAAGAAGTAGAAGAAGAATGAAAAGAAGAATGAGAAGAATGAAAAGAAGAAGAATGAAAAGAAGAAGAAGAATGAAAAGAAGAAGAAGAAGAATGAAAAGAAGAAGAATGAAAAGAAGAAGAAGAAGAATGAAAAGAAGAATGAAAAGAAGAAGAATGAAAAGAAGAAGAAGAAGAAGAATGAAAAGAAGAAGAAGAAGAAGAATGAAAAGAAGAAGAAGAATGAAAAGAAGAAGAAGAAGAAGAATGAAAAGAAGAAGAAGAAGAAGAATGAAAAGAAGAAGAAGAAGAAGAATGAAAAGAAGAAGAAGAAGAAGAATGAAAAGAAGAAGAAGAAGAAGAATGAAAAGAAGAAGAAGAATTCCAGTACAGCAAAAAGTGTATCTGCAGAGAGCTCCGCTATTTCTGACAGTTCTCTGACAGTTCCTTCACATTTACAGCGGTTGAAACATTGTATCTATTTGTTTCCGAATAAAAACATCTGTATCCTAAATGGAAACAAATAGATACAATGTTTCAACCGCTGTAAATGTGAAGGAATTGTCAGAGAACTGTCAGAAATAGCGGAGCTCTCTGCAGTGACACTTTTTGCCGGCTGATCGGGGAAAAATTCGATTCGTGCATCCGAAGTTTGCTAAAATTCGGATTCGGTGCGAATCGAATTTTTCCTAATATTCGAAACGAATTCCACTTCGCCAAGTTCGATTCGCTCATCTCTATTATCGACCATTTTGAGTAACAATATATTAAGTTTGACTTTACTACCTGGTTTTGTGCCTGTTTATATTGCTATAGAGCTACTACTGGGTAATGAGTATTGCCTACAGTGAGTTTCTGTGATATTGTATGTTTGTACACTCAACCTGGTGTGTTGAAGGGGCTGGATTTTTTGGAAAAAGTCAAAGCGAAGAACAGGGGACCCATCCTGATCAGTAAATTATATATGTGTGTGTGTGTATATACAGTATCTCACAGAAGTGAGTCCACCCCTCACATTTTTTGTAAATATTTTATTCTATCTTTTCATGTGACAACACTGAACAAATGACACTTTGCTACAATGTAAAGTAGTGAGTGTACAGCTTATATAACAGTGTAAATTTGCTGTCCCCTCAAAATAACTCAACACACAGCCATTAATGTCTAAACCGCTGGCAACAAAAGTGAGTACACCTCTAAGTGAAAAGGTCTAAATTGGACCCAAAGTGTCAATATTTTGTGTGGCCACCATTATTTTTCTGCGCTGCCTTAACCCCCTTGGGCATGGAGTTCACCAGAGCTTCACAGGTTGCCACTGGAGTCTTCTTCCGCTCCTCCATGGCGACATTATGAAGTTGGTGGATTTTAGAGACCTTTCGCTCTTCTACCTTCCGTTTGAGGATGACCCACAGATGCTCAATAGGGTTTAGGTCTGGAGACATGCTTGGCCAGTCCATCACCTTTACCCACAGCTTCTTTAGCAAGGCAGTGGTTGTGACAATTGTGCGCATAGAGACATGGACACTGACAGCCATCTTGTTAGGTAGTGGCCATGTTGTCTCTCCTGTCCTCCCTCCTCCCTTTTGAATGGAATGTGAGGCTGTGGGTGAACGGAGGTCAAAAGGCCACAAATCCTAGATGAGCACAGCTGGATGACCTCCATGGCTGTAAACCACTAATTGGTCTGGTCTCAGGGGATCTTCTTTGAAAAAACCACTTTCCTCTGCCGATCGTAAAACAATAACTCAGTCAGTCATGACCTGTTAGGCAATTAGAGCTAGAGTGTACCATAAAACTTACATTCTACATGAGTCATTTTTCATACAAATTCATAAACTTCAGCAGTAACTGGGCACCTTAATATGAAGTACATATTTGGATAGGTCATTTTAATATGAGTCACATGACACCTTACATCCCTAGGTTAGCACCTACAAAAGAAAATAAGCAGTCTTTTTTATCTGGAGTGGCAAAATATGCTAAGTTTAGTATCTGTGCGTTCGGAACATAATTCTAAATATTAATCTGCCAGTTGCTAGGATGCTACCTGTACCTATTGAAGGTTATTGACCTTAGTATGAACCTGGAATGGATTTGGTCATAACCTTGGTTACCGCCTAACATCTATCCCCAAATGGGATGATTGGCCATTTGTTCTCAGGAGACACCCTTTGAGATGATAGAAAAAGACTGACAGCCTGGAGAAAAATGAACTCTCCTTTTAACATTGATCAGAAACAGACTTGAGAGCAAAGGCAACCTTTTGCTCGGATGATTGGACTCTGCTCAAACCAAGGACTTTTGAAAGTATTCTGCCTTCTGAACTTCTTTCTTTTATTTCTCTGTTGTTTTATTGGTCTCCTTATATCTTTGTTACATCTTTTTCATTGCAATATTTTAATTGCAATATTTTGACCCTTTTAGTAATAAATCCTATTTTCTGAAAAGTGTTAAACTGTCTCTAAAGCTTTTAATGCAAACTAAAGAATCCCTGTCTCTGAAGAGTGCTACGGTATGTAATAATCCTCTGAATACATCTGTCTGTGGTGCCAGGGTGTATTACAGACGCTTATACTAATATCATAGTGTTACTGCTAAGATTTGTGAGTTTCCTCCTTCTCTGTAAAAAGTTGGTGGTGGCAGTGTGAAGGGTTAATTGCGTAATTGACCTGACCCAGTAACACTCGCTCTCAGGCCGCTGGCACAGATTGTGGTCCCGCGTGTCACGACCACGGCGTCAGACCCCAGACCTTCTCACCCAAACCCGTGACCAAAGGACTAGCCGATCTAAAACCGTGATGTGACGTGCGTAACAATGCCACACCCAGCTGCACCCTGCACAACGATTTTCCAGCTAATGAACCACAATCGATGTACCGGCAGCCTGGGCGATTGTTTCTGGGTCAGGTTAATTACGCAATTAACCCTTCACACTGCCACCACCTCCTTTTTGTACAGAGAAAGAGGAAACTTGGCATTATCAGCTATAACACTATAATGATTGAGATAATCGTCTGTATAAAACGGTCCGCAGGCCGGTTATACAGAGGTTTAAACAAACACAGTAGCGTTCTCTTTAGAGGCAGGGATTCGTAAATTGCAATACAGAGCTATAGAAACAATTCAACACTTTCAGAAAGAAAGATTTATTACTAAAAGGTAAAAAACGGGTACAATAAAAATATTTACAGAAAAAAGATGTAACTAAGATATATATATACATATACAGAGACCAACAGCACAGCAAAGAGATATCAGAGAGAGGTGAAAGGGCTAAGGTACTTGCCAAAGTCCTGTGTTAGCAGATCCAAGTTTCAGAGCAGAAGGGGGGCTTTGATCTCCCTATGCTCTGAGGAAGAGGCAAATCCTCGAAACGCGTCAGACTTTTGGATGTCTAAACTCCCTATTGCGGACTGTTACTCAGCGCGGTGTTGATCCAGCTGTTCTTTTATGATGTGCCTTGACTATATTGTCGTTTGTGAGTACAACACCTACTTTATTTTTTATTAAACATTTTTTATGGTAATGCACTAGGCCTGTGTGCCCTCTTTTTGTTCTTTCCCATTTGATCTCCCTATGTTACAATGGTCAATGGGAGAATTCTTCAACTTCCTTCTCTTAGGCCTGACAGCCCAATTTGTAGTCCCCAGCAGGAGGTGGGCTCTGCAGTCAAGGACCAATCTCCGCTTAGGGCGTGGAGAGATGGATGGATGCCTCAACTAGAGCAAAAATCTCCCATAACTCTCATATTTGGCCCATAACTTTTCATCTGCACACGTGACATTCGACCCGCGGGTAGATTATTATGCAGACAAGTCTGAGGATTGATTAGATATGAATTATGAAAGTGTACACTAAACGGTTCACGAGATCTATTTTTCTGCTTTCCTGTGTGTCCCCCCGAGACAAGGCAAGTGACCCATCAAACTGTTTGGCTGCTCATCGTCCATCTGACGATATGTTCTGTTTTTATGTAAGCCTCTCATATTTCAAGATATGAGACAGGGGAAAAATGGTTTTACCAAGGTTATCTGATTCTGTCACCTACGCTGAGTTAGGTTTTTTTTTATGAGGTTGGAATCTCTCTTAAACTCCAGAGAAAGCTTTTGCCTTATCTCTTCCAAGGTGTGAAATGGTACAGCTTCTCTGGTGACAGTGAGGCACCTCATGGCTCCCTGCTAGGATCTGGCCTGTGACACTTCTAACACACCTGACATATACTGCCACTATGTCAACTGTGCCTCTCACAGGACAGTTAACCTCTTTTGCCAAGATGGAGGTTGATAACTAAACATGGTTGTAAACCGCGTCCATCTAGGGAATAATGCTTTTACACCGCAAGCTGAGGGAAGATCTTTGTGCAGAGCGCAGCTGAGAGTGGCATTGTTACGCCACAGTTGGCCTGCAATACATGTGTCCAATGGGGGACAGTTACAGTTCAGCTACTCAAAGTAGTTAAATATGTCCTGTTAGAGATCACTGACTGTAATTGAAAGCCATTGTGCTAGTGGTTTGTTATAGATCACTATGTGTAAGTTATGTCATATGTTACTTGCAGTCACATTTTGTTTGAATTTGAAAGCAAGAAAAAGGTCCACAAATTTGGTTCCACTAGAGATAGGCGAAGAAAAGAAAATTCGATTCGACTGATTCGGCAATTTGTGGACAATATTTGATTCGAGTCGAATAATTTTCCCGTGATTTTAAATTAAAAAAAGGGGGTTTCTAGGCTTTAGAGAGACTTAATATTATGCAGACACTGTACCTTTAATTTAAATGCCCTTGGGGTCTGCTGGGGGAAAGAAATAAAAACTGTCATAGTATGAATGAGATGAGTGCCGTCGATTTAAATACCGCACACTTCACCATTTGGGCAGTCCGGGGGCCAAAAACCCGAGTGTGGAGCCCCAGTGTGGGGGTGGAAAGGGGAGGGGCCGCAATGGGAGGGGCCCTACAGCACCCCATGACAAAAATTTGGAACCACCCGCAGTTGTGAGGAGACCTGGGGAAAGTGGACATGGCCAAAAGTTTTTGGCGTAGAGACAGCGCAATGGGGTTTTTGGCCCGTAAAGGGGCCCATGAACACTTGGACTTGGGGGCCGCGAGGGAAGGGGGCGGTACAGGGGCCCCGGACAGTTTTCGGGCCCCGGCCCGCGGGATGAGGAGTCGGTACAAAGGGGGCCCCTGGCAGATTACGGGCCTGGTTTGCCCGCAATGGGGGGGCCGTTTCCCGGGACCCCGGCACACTTGGACCCGGCAGCCCGATTTGGGGGGGGCGGTTTCGGGGCCCCTTGGGCAGAAAAAAAGGGCCTGGGGAGCAGCATGAGGAGTCGGTTTCGGGGGGGCCCTGACACACTTGGGCCCGGCAGCAGCATTTAAGGAGGCGGTTTCAGGGGCGCCCCTGCAGAATTTTGAGCCTGGGCAGCAACTTGGACAGGGGGACGTTCCTTTTGCACCGTGGGTGGGTGCTGCAAAATGTTGTCTTTGGGGAAAAGGATTCCAAAAAAAGATGCTGAGGAAAACCGTGAAAAGGAGTGCAGGAGAAGGAGCATTTTTGAACGATCGGGGGGGGAAAATTTCCCAAAAAGCGACAAAAGTGGCCCCGGGGCAGATTACGGGCCCGGAAGGCAGCAAAGGGGGAGTCGGTAGGGGGGCCCCTGGCAGATTACGGGCCTGGGAGCAGCTATGGGAGGCCCGTAATCTGCCAGCACCCCATGACCCAAAAATTTGGGAACCCCTCCGAGTGTGAGGAGAATGGGAAAATGGCACTTTGGAGAGTGTGGTATGGAGAAAGCGGGATTGGGGGGGCCGTAAAAGGGACCCAATTTTTGGGGGGGGGGGGCTGGACCATGGCAGCAGCATGAGGAGGCGGGGATAGGGGCCCCGGCAGATTAGGGGCCTGGCAGCAGCTTTTGGGAGGCCCGTAATCTTTCCAGCACCCCGGGGCAAAAAATGGAAACACCAGCCCGTTTTGAGGAGACCTGAAAAATGGCACATGGCCCGAGTGTGGCGATGGAAAGGAGCAGCAATGGGGGGGCCGTACAGGGACCCTGAGAGACTCTGGACTTTGGGAAACGCATGAGGGGGCGGTTTTTAGGGGCCCATGGCGATTAGGGGCCCGGCAGCAGCTATGGAGGCCCGTTTAAAACTGCCCGCAACCCCTTTACAAAAAAAGGAAAACACCCGCAGGGGTGAGGGACCTGAAAAATGGCACATGTTTGGGGGGGATTCATGGGGGGATTTTGTCAGTTGTGGGCAGGAAAATGGTGGTTTGAAAACCGACTAATCCCCGCCTGATTCCCTTTTCACCAAAAGTGGTCTCTCCACAAATTTGGGGGACAGTCGTGTCCTCCCCCGGAGTTGCAATAACCCCCTTTTCCGCAATAAACCGCGCTCCGATGCCACGCTACTGGCCGGGATGAAGCCTTTAAAAGGGGAAAAAAACAGTAGTTGGGGCCAAAAGGGCAAATTTCGTTGCCCGTAGTCAAGGGGAAATTTTCTACCTCGGTTGGCCGGGTGCTGTCCCAAATAGGCCCTAAGCCGGGTTTTTTGAGGTTCCCGTCCAGGTCCACCCGATGCTGGCTGCTGCTGCGGCTGGTTAGTAGGGTTTTCCTTTACTGCCTTTGGTTTAAAAAAAAGCTACTCATATCGGGCTGCAGGGCTGAGGGGGCCGCTGCTGGTGGGTTTCCATGCTCCTACCCCCCCACCCCCCCCCTTTCTGCCCTGGCAGCGGAAAAACGAGGGGGCCAGGGCCCCCCCAAGGGGTTGAGGATGGACGTTGGCGCAGGGAGGACCCGCTGACTCCTTTGGTGTTTTTTTTAGTAGTTATTTTGGCCTCCCTTTTCAGAGGTGTGAAAAAAAGGGCCCCATTTTTTAAAACCCGGGAGCGAGGGTTCCCAAAAAGGGGGCAGCCAAAAGTCATCCCTTCTGTTTGATTGGTTATTATTTTGGGCTTGCTAAGCAAGCAAAACCGGGGCTTGCTATGGGGGCCCAAATTTGTGCCAAGGAAAGCGAGGGACTCCCCGCCCCCCATTCCACAAAATACTGCCCCGGTGCGTCTAGGTCCTTTTTTTGTCTCCTCTTCCTTTCCCCCTCTTCCAGTGCTCTCTCCCCCAACTCCTGTCCCCTGAGTGGAAAAAACCCCCCATTTCAC
>CATNWA010005009.1:0-14388 GCA_951230385.1 Staurois parvus | reverse complement strand
CCCCCCCCCCCGGTGGTGAGGGGTGCTAAACACAAATCCAATGGAGGTCAAACAGCTCGAAAGGAGCAGGTGTGCCACAGGCACAGGTGTCTCTCCTGGGGCCCGGGTGTGGGAGTCATATAAATCGACATTCTTAATACTGACCTAGGCAAAACCCAGACAAGCATGCAGCCTGACCATTAACTATCTCAGGCCATGAATGTACAGTTGGAATATAACAGTCTCCAATTCCACAGAGCAGTCTTCTATAGTATAAGGTTTCAAAAGAACCACCCCAAGATCGAGTAAGTTAGAGGGAGGGAGAAGTGTCATGTCAGCTAGACAACTGAAGGGGAAGGTGGTGCCGCTTCTGCAATAAAGGCCCATCTTTGCTCCACGTGCGTCCCATACTCCCTGGTGTTCAAACAAAAAGGCCCTGTCTTGCGGAGGCACCATTTTTCTCTTCCATTTCTGTTTTATGCATGAAAATTAGCTGCCAAATAAAGCATTTTTTAGAGGGAAAGAAAGACTATCTGAGGCAAAAAATTTATTTTCAGCTACCATAAAGTTAAATTATATATATATTTTATATTGTAACAAGGTTAGCTCGGCAGCGGGTGTGTGTGACCCCTGGATGGGTGCACAACACAAAAAGATAGGCACAGCACAACAATAGTGGAGGTGAAAAAAAAACAGGTGCAATTTATTTACAATATTTACAGAAAAAATGATAAACCAAAAAGAAACATCAAAATAAATCCTGGCCAATTTGGCTACTTACTGAAAACAACAGCTTTTCCGAGCTACCCCACTAGGTACAGCTGCTGTTTATACCTAGTTGCTATTTACTGGGAGGTTAGCCACACAGGCTTTGGTCTCTCTGCACACAGATAACGGGTTTTCAGCTCCCCAGACAGTTCAGGCACAGATCTGGTTCCAGGGTGGAGCCACTCCCTAAGCACTTGGGAAGCTTTATACAGGGGGGGGGGGGGGGTTAATGAGCCCACTACCTTCAGCGGGGCTCATTATCTCAGTGCTGAAGGACTCAGCACTTCCCTCTAGTGGTACAAATCCCATAACCCTGAACCTCGGACAAAATATATCGTCCATCCAGGACGCAACCAGGTGATTTCACCTGCCTACTCTCACATACCCCCCCCCTCTTGTTTCAACCTTGGGGTTGTAAAAACCAGTAGCCAGGCAGGCGTGTACCCGGGTAAAAGCACCCACATTTCCATCTGAACACCAGGGCGATGCTTCACCGTAAAGGTAAATTCCTGTAGGGCCAGAAAACCACCTATTTACCCTTTATTGGTCTCCTTTTTTTTGAGCCATCCTTTTTCAAGGGAGCGTGATCTGTGATCAGGTCAAAATGTCTGCCCAGCAGATAGTACCGAAGGGAATCTAGGGCCCACTTTACGTTTAAACACTCCTTCTCAATCGTGGCGTAATTTTCCTCGTGAGACTTTAGCTTTCGGCTGAGATAGATTACTGGGTTCTCCTCCCCTGCCAAACTGGGACAGCACTGTCCTAAGCCAACATTGGATGCTTTCCGTTGGACCAAAAAGTCTTTTGAGAAGTCTGGTGAGTATAGGATGGTGGCTACATAAGGCCCTTTTTAAAGACGGGAAGGCTGCTTCAGCATCAGGGGACCACTTAACCATGACAGACCCCTTTCCCCTTTTTGTCAGGTTGGTTAGGGGTACTGCCATAGAAGAAAAATGGGGAATGAATCGCCGATAGTAGCCAGCAATTCCTAGAAAAGCCCGTACCTCCCTTTTTGTTTTTTGGGGCGGGGCCCCAATTCTGTATTGCTTCCACTTTGTTTATCTGAGGTTTTATTACCCCTCTCCAATAGTGTACCCAGGTACTTGGCCTCCTCCTGTCCAATCGTACACTTCTTTGGGGTTGGCCGTAAACCCAGCTTTCCGTGTTGAGTCTGGGCACAGCCTGAACTTTTGGCAAATGTGAGGCCGTCTGCGCTATGGATAATCACATCGCCCAAAGTACGCTGCAGCATATTTCTGATGGGACGAAGAATCTGATCCATTTTCACTGAAAGGTGGCCGTCATTCTGTAACCCGAAGACGTCATTCTTTATACTGGAATGACCTCTGGGGTTACAAATCATCTTCTCCGTTCCGACTTTGCTAGATTGTGCCAATTACCTTCTCGTCAATTCTAGTTTTGTCATTACCGGGCGCTCCTAACCAGGCCTGGTATCGACTTTGTTCATCTATCCTTGCCTGGGTAGTGGTCAAATGTGAAACTTTTGTCAACTGTCATAAGTCGTTACAGAAATCCGCCAGCATCCCTCTGGTTTGGGCACCACAACACTATGGGCTGACCATCACTCCTTTGACTTACCTCTATCCCCCCAAATCTAGCATTCTCGGTACATCCCCCATTGCCTCCCGTCGAGCCCTGATCTATAGGTTTCAGTTTTCTCTTTCACCCAGGTGGGGTGGATAATGTCATGGCTCCACCCCCGAGTGTGTCCCGGCGCTCAGAAACAACCTCTGTGTAGCGCGAGCACAAACTCTTTCGGCTCATGTTATTTGGCTATGTAGACAACGAGACCTTTGCGATTCCTACCTCCGGAAAACCAAGCAGTTTAGATGGCGCTGTTGACAACCCTCCGAATCGGGCTTCCCAGTCCCTCCAGGCCTATAAGCGATAACTGTGGTTGATCATGCACGGTTTCCGCCTTCCAGGTAGTCAGCCCTGTAATACCCTCCCTCACTTTCTCAAAATTCACCTGTCTGGCCAAGCCATTAGGCCAGGAATATTGCTTTAACACGTAGGGATTAGCACTATAGCTCTATCTCCCTTCCGCCAACGACCTGGTCAGGGCCCCCCGATTGTACAGCCCTCTGCTGCGCTAACAGGAGTTGGGTATTTGGAAGGTATTCCCTCCTCACGATCGGCTGACACTAAGGCAATTGTCTTGATGGATGGGGGCGACGTAGGAGTCATTATCCCACTATATATGGAGGCCCTGTTTAGAATAGGAGAAATTTGAAGGGAGTGTGAAACTAACAGCCCCCATGGGTGTCTCCCATCGAGCAACTCAAAATAAATGGTGGAATAAACATAAACCTGTGGAGTCTGGGGAACCTCCCGGATGGCACACAATCACACTAGGGTACTAAAATAATTCCCAACCCTTTCCATCCCTTATCACCTCCTTACCTATAGCCTATGTTTTAGGGTTTTGTTTGAACCCTATCCACCACACACGTCCAGTTTGGGGATGATACACAGAGGTGCGCAAACTGTTTTACCATTGAACAGTTTGGCACAGCCTCTTCATCACCCAAGGACATAAAGGGGGTTCCCTGGTCGTCAGATAGGGGCCGACGTTTTGACACACAGGGCAAGAGGAACAGTAATTTTCCACCCCCTTAATGACCCCCGGCCAATAGAACCGCTGCAGTACTCTTTCCGTGTTTTCTCCGCCCCAAAATGACCCCCCAAAGGATGTGTCCATGGGCCAACTCCAACACCAACTTCCTGTAAGGTCTGGGGCAACCAACCAGTATGCTCAATGGTTTCGTGTCTTCCCCGCTGTAGCAACACGTTAGAGGTCAGTCCCTTTCCAGAAAGGGTATGTATGGACTAAGCACCCCGCAGTGTTCTCAGGACTCTACTAGTTGGCCAGTCTACTTTTTTACTACATTTTCCCGGCTTTTATCAGACGTGGGGTTTCTTTCAGCTGTCTCTGGTGGCAAAATTTCCCAATGCACCGGCGTGAAGTTCGAAGGAAATCAAAAAGGCAGGAGATTTTCGATTGAGGAGGTGGGCTTCTCTCCCAGTTCTTGGGTTACACATTAGTAGACAAGGGAACTTGGGAGACGACTCACACATTCAGTCTACGTTTGGTTAGGATTCACTTCGTGGGTCTGCTGGGGCGACAGAGCGGGGGGTCAAGGATACAATCAGGTTCCAGAATTTTGGAAAATCCTGCCAAATGGATCATAGTGGTGCGCAGAAGTAATGTAGGTACCAATCCTACTGATGAGACAGGTTACTTTGGGCAGTCTCAAAAAAACAGTAGACACGGGAGATCCTAGTGTCCCATGCACACAAATCATGCCACTTTCTTATGCCAGCTGACTTTGAATGGCAGTGACCATCTCCGCTCTTTCAGAGTTAACACAGCTCCCTGAATCCCAGGGAACCACATATATCTATTACTGCCTAATTAACAGTCATTTGTGCACAAATGGTTTGCTCCAGTGCCTGGGCTGGCGCTGTCGTATACCACTGTCGCGAATCATGGCCGGAGCGATGAACGTTCTATTTGCTCTGAAAAGTCACAATCCCTGCATAGGGCTCTATCCACCACTGGGCATATTCGGATGCCAATATGTCCCTGCCTTGGCCGGAGAGCGGTTAGACAAATAAATTTTTTTCACCGACTATCGCTTTTGCGGGCCTCTGGCCTTCCCTGGCGACACTCTCTTGACAGGACCATTGGGGTAGAATAACTCCCAACCCTCTCAACTCTCCTCACCTCAAGCCCTTGTAGTCATTCTTACCCGCGGCTGCGGCCGGATGGTTTGCGTCTTTGGGTGCGAAACGTCAGTGCAGTCTCTGGAAGATCCGTGGTCTGGGTCTCAGTAGGCAAGTACTCTATTATACACTTGATCACACCTACGCTTGGTCTGACAGTTTCTGGGTCTCCATGGCTTGACCCACTTTGGAATAGTATTAGGCAGAGACCTTAGGAACCAACTCCATGACGACCAACGTGTTCAACACGGTTTCTGTGGCGGCTGCGGGTCAAAATTTTGCTGCGCTGCAGCCACTTTCTCCGCGCCTACAGTGTGAAGTCCTGGAGATCATACAATACTTTCAGTTGGACCATGGGAGGTTTTCCCAAAGCCGAAAAGGTACAAATTATCGTAGCCTGCGATCGTAGCTACGGGACAGCGAGGGCTTAAACAACCCATCCGGGCCCTAAATTTTCCACTTCTTCGCACATCATAGTTTTTGGCATCGCGGTACCTGAGGCTCCAGGGTCATAGAAAGCTTTTTGCGATTCTCCAGTTAAACAATGGGGCCATCAATCCAGCCCTCTGTTCTTTAGGACCCACTTTTCCCTTTCAGCCACGTCCTTTCAAAGAGGTGGTTAGAAACCCTGAACGGATATCATCCTCTCCCCGTCATTTTTGGCAATAAACGGCCCACAGAAAAATGATGGGTGTTTTACCAGAATCATCACCTGCCTCCCCCAGTTGCTGCCTCTGTCTGAGAGCTGCTTCAAAACAGCCCTCAATTTGTTTTCTGGTGTTTCTGGTCCTGTTGCCACCAGCAATTCCCTCTATGGCGGACTCTGCTGCTTGTTCCAAGGCCCTTCTGCTGGGCTGCAATGCTCTGCTGGAAACTCTGCATTTGCCTGCTGTTGATTGGCATTTGCCTGTTGTTGATTGGCATTTGCCGCAGAGTAGAGCCAAACTGTCTGATTATCTCCCTCCATGCTGGCCTTTCAGTTACCACAAATCTGCCCGCCGTCCTCCACCATATGTAACAAGGTTTAGCTCAGGCAGCGGGTGTGAGTCGTGACCCCCCGTGGATGGGGTGCACAACAACAAAAAGATAGGCCCACAGCACAACAATAGTGGAGGTGGTGTGAAAACAAAACAGGTGCAATTTAATTTACAATATTTTACAGAAAAAATGATAAACAACAAAAAGAGAACATTTCAAAATAAATCCTGGCCAACTTGGCTACTTACTGCAACAGAAACAGCTCTTTCCCGACTATCTACCCCACATAGGTACAAGCCCTGCTGCTATACCTAGTTGCTAGTACTGGGAGGTTAGCCACACAGGCTTTGGGTTCTCTCTGCACACAGATAAATCAGGTCAGCTCCCCAGACAGTTCAGGCACAGATCTGGTTCCAGGGTGGAGCCACTCTCCTAAGCACTCTGGGAAGCTTTCTATACAGGTGTTAATGAGCCCACTACCTTCAGGCTGGGCTCATTATCTCAGTGGCTGGAAGGACCTCAGCACTTACCTCTTAGTGGGTACAAATCCCCATAAAAACCCTGATGCCTCGGACAAATGTACTTATCGTCCATCCAGGGACGCAAACCAGGGTAGATTTCACCACAGTTGCAAGAAAAATAATGTGAACCCCTTGGGATTACGTGGAGTTTTGCATGAATGGGCATAAAATGTGCTCTGAACGTCATCTAAGTCACAACAAGAAAAAGACACACAGTCTGCTGAACATAATACTACACAAATTAGATGTTGCCATGGTTTAATTGCACATAACATGTAAACATTCACAGTGCAGGGAGAAAAAAGTATGTGAGGCCCTAGCTTAATGACTTCTCCCAGAGCTAATTGGAGCCAGGATGTGAGCCAACCTTGACTCCAATCAGTGTGATGATATTGGATGTGTTGCTGACAGCTGTCCTGCCCTTAAAAAACACACACCTGTTTTGGGTTTACTGGTTTCAAGAAGCACTGTCTGATGTGAACCATGCCTCGCAGAAAAGAGCTCTCAGAAGACCTACGATCAAGAATTGTTGACTTGCATGAAGCTGGAAAGGGTTACAAAAGTATCTCCAAAAGCCTTGATGTTTCTGTGTCCACGGTAAGACAGACTGTCTACAAATGGAGAAAGTTTAGCACTGTTGCTACTCTCCCTAGGCGTGGTCGTCCTGTAAAAAATGACTGCAAGAGCACAGCGCAGAATGCTGCATGAGGTAAAGAAGAATCCCAGGAGTGTCAGCTAAAGACCTACAGAAATCTCTGGCACATGCTAACATTTTTGTTGACACATCTACAATAAGGAAAACATTAAACAAGAATGGAGTACAGGGGAGGACACCACGGAGGAAGCCATTGCTGTCCAAAAAGAATTATTGCAGCACGTTTTGAAGTTTGCAAAAGAGCACCTGGATGTTCCACAGCACTACTGGCAAAATATACTGTGGACAGATGAAAACCAAGATTGAGTTGTTTGGAAGAACACACAACACTATGTGTGGAGAAAAAAAGGCACAGCACACCAACATCAAAACCTCATCCCCACTGTGAAAACATGGTGGAGGGGAGGCATCATGGTTTGGGGCTGCTTTGCTGCCTCAGGGCCTGGACGGATTGTTGTCATTGATGGGAAAATGAATTCCAGAGTTTATCAAGACATTTTGCAGGAAAACGTACGACCAATCTGTCCGTCCAACTGAAGCTCCGCAGAGGATGGATGATGCAACAGGGGACAAGGACCCAAAGCATACAAGTAATTCAACAAAACAATGGCTGCAAACAGCACAGAATACGCTCCTGGAGATTAGGCCAGTCAGGAGTCACTGACCTTCAACCCCCATTGAAATGCTGTGGCATGACCGCTTAAGAGAGCGATTCACACCAGTACATCCCGATGAATATTGCTACACTGAAACACGTTTTGTGAGATGGGAGTGGTCCAAAACTGGACTCCAGATCGTTGTGCAGGTCTGATCTGCAACTACAGGAAACGTGGTTGGTTGAGGTTATTGCTGCCAAAGGAGGGTCAACCCAGTTATTAAATCCAAAGGTTCACATACTTGTTTCCTCCCTGCACTGTGAATGTTTACATGTTATGTGCAATTTTTAAAAACCATAGGCATCATCTAATGTGTGTGTAGTTAGTTTTATATGTTCTGGCAGACCTGTGTTCTTTCTATTGTTGTGAATTAGATGATGTTCCAGAGCAACATTTTTTTTGCACCAATTCATGCATATAAGCTCCTCGTAATCCCAAAGGTGGTTCACCATTAACACTTTTTATGGCAACTGATAATTATTTATATATATTATTTGAATAAAAGTCTACTGTACATCTGGCAAAGATTTAATCTGTCGCAGATAATTCCAGTATAATCAGGAGGCTAGGATATCTTGTTAATTATATATCATTTATATAGTGATATACACATGATATGGTTAACATTAAAAGGGTATACAGAAAGTCATAACAAAATAATTTTCTTGTACCGGGAAAAAAAAACCTCCAGATAATGCATATTGGAGCTGTCATGGACTCTACACATCTTTCTGCATGTGGTCTTTTCTGTGTGGTCAGTGCTATAATGTTATTAGATAAGTGAATCAAGTATGTTGTAAATTGATTACGTTGCTGATCTGGAAGCATTGGGATAAACCTTTTGTCCAACATATGATGTATCGCATACTGCGCATGGTTGCAGTTGTGTCATGAATTTCACTCTGGCTGGTGCCTTTGAAAAAAGATATGACTGTATTCATGAACTGTTAATTCCAACAATTATAAAATGCAGCATTCCTGCATACTTTTTTTTTTAAAATTCCTTGTTAGATAAAAATTATGTTACATTATGTGGTTCATATTATTATATATGTCATTTTCCATTCAATCAATTCTACCTGCGACAATCAAAAGGAGTGCCTAAAAATGTGAATTCTGGGGCCGTTGCCCAAAAATTTGTTATTAAACTTGAATGACCCTAACACAGAGAGGTGCTTAAGTATTACTGATTTTCAGAGAATTTTCACTTCCTCAATTATATCTAAGGCAATACCTGCATAACATGCAAGGGGGGAATTCTTTAAAGGGTGTTGTCGGGGGACACCCTTTCAGAATCTCCATCTGGCTGTAAGCACCAAAAATGTTGATGCTTGCAACTCCAGGGGACGGACTGTCCCCATTGTGGAAACCAGCGGGAAACCCCCCCGAGGGCCCCGCCGGGTCAGTAGGGGGCCCCATGAGATGACCCCTAGGTCCCTTTCTTTAGGCTATTTTGAAGATTTGGGCAAGGACTTCAGGGGCCCCATGATCCCCTATTGGCCCGGGGGCCCCTGGCTTGCACCCAATGTCAGTCTGCCCCCTGGCTTGCACCCAATTCATGTCCTCTCCTTCCCCAGTGCACCACACGGGTCATTTCATGTACCTGTCAGGATGTAATATAAGCACGCCTCCTCACCACCTGTCAAGCGCCCTTTGAAAAGTGATGCACTGTGGATTGTTCTTGAGGTCAGTCACCAGCTGTAAATGGAGTAGTCTTCACTAGTGGTGCATAAGACAGGATGACATACCAGGAGTAAAAACTAAGAGATGATTACACTTATAAATCAGTGAAGTGCCTCAACAAGGACCTTCATGGCAGGATGGTAGATGTTATTTTAAAAAAAAGCTGCAGATTTACATTTTGCATTAAAACTTTTGAAATTACATTAACACAATTATATGAAAAACTTACATGAGATTTTATTAATTGAGTTTAAGACCTACTTCAACCAGTTTCCCCCACCCAGCCAATAACTAATTGACAGCCGAGCGGGGAAACTTTCGTTGATCCTGGTGGCGCGCCATATGATGTCCTCCTGGATCGCCGACGCCACCCCCCGGGTTGAGGCATCGCCCTGTGGGGACACGCTGCAGTGAGATGTCACCGGCCGCTATGTCCATCGAACCACAGCCAATGGACCAATCTGTGGTACTGGCCCGTAATGCCAGTACCATGTGACCGCTGTGACCAATCACACCAGGTCACATGACAAAATGTAAACACGATGGATGGCTTCCTTTCATGCCATCCATTGTCATACAATTGTGTTGCTAGCTGTGATTGGGACAGAGAGGAAATGTCACCAGCACACCGAGGATCGGCCAATATGGGTCTCAAAAAAAAAGTTTTAATGAACAATCACATAGTTACAGCAAGGCAACGTTTTGGAGTCTCGCAGGACCCCCTTCATCAAGCATGTGGACACTCAACCATTTTTAACGCAGGAACGTGTGCATTTGGATTGTACACTTGCTAGCTGTGATTGGTCTCAGTGATCACATGGTACCGACTGCACCAATCATAGCCCCATCTGTTGTTCACGTGATTACTTGTGACCAATCACAGCTACAATCATCACAACAAAAAAACGGAATAAATCGATTTCATTCAGTTAAATGCTTGGCTATAGCAGTGAAAGTTACTGCTATAGGTAATCATAAAAAAAAAAAAAAAAATACTGATAACATTTCCCCAGAGTAAGTATACATGTTTCTAAATGGTAACATTATATTTACTCTGGTCACAGTGTTTTATAAAAAAAAATAAATTGTTAGGAAAAAAGTAATAAAAAATGTAAAAAAATTAAAAATATGAAAAAAAAATATATATTGTCCCTGATAGCCGCCAAAACCAGTTTTATTATGACGCTGTACTGCAGCGGTGAAAGAATGTAAAAAAAATGGTGACTTTTTTTTCATTAATTTTCCAAAAAAAATTATTACCAAAAATGACAAACTTCCAAAAAGTTGCATGCCTCTTACTAAATACCACAGACTGTCTACTTTCCAAAAAATTATTGGGGGATATCTGTACTGTCCTTAACTTTTGGGGCCTCAAAAAATTAGATCGGCCATCAGTACTTCAGGACTGATCAATTTTCAGATATATTACCATAGTTTGTGGACTCTCAAAAGAAATGTAGCAGTATACATTTTAGCCTAAATTTACGAAGAAACAATTATTTATTTTGCAAATATTTTATAACAAACGAAGAAGAAAAAAAAATTATTTTTTTCAAAATTTTCCAGTCTTTTTTCGTTTATGTAACAAAAAATGAAAAACCCAGTGGTGAGTAAATACCACGGAAAGAAGCTCTAGTTGTGTAAACAAAATTATAAAAAAATTTAGCTTGGGTACAGTGTTGCATGACCACGCATTTGTCATTCTAACTATGAGTGCTGAAAGCTGAAAATTGGCCTGGGCAGAAAGGGGGTAAAAGTGCCGTACTGAAGTGGTTAAAAATATTCTATTTATACCACCTTAAAGTGGAACTGCACTGCATAATAGGTCCCACAAACTAAAAATGCTGTTTGATTCATTGTTAATATTCAAAGCAAATCCCCTATCCATCATTGTCCCCATGCTTTATTTTGAAAACCCCCCTCTGACATTTCTGCAGTGACCATCTTGAGTAAGGGCAAATGTTTCTTGTTGCATTTTACTTCCTGGAATCCATCTGCCCTTAGGTCAGGCATTGGCTGAGCTGGTAAAAACTCTCCCCTCCCCTCCTGACGACTTCTGGGATGCATGACATTCATTTGCCCAGGCCTGGAAACCAGAAAGTAACTGAAGAAATGTAAAAAAAAAAAAGTTTAAAACACGTAAATATGATATACTTTCCTACCCATTTGACTAATGCTAGCAGCATAAGGATTAAACATAGTCAATGTTGACCTACCCTAGGTTCACACTATGCGTTTTCCGCAGCATTTTGCAGAAATTGCGTACAGTCCATTTAACATGATTTCCTATGGGACATGTTCCCATCCGCATGTTTTTACCCCGGTGTGTGTTTTTTGGAAAGGGTCAGGGACTTTTTTTTTAATGCAAAAAGTTGTGTTTTTTGGTTCTACAGACTTCAATGGAAATATGCTGCAGAAAAGCATGTAGTGCGTTTGTGCTGCGTTTTTTTAAACCATGTATTTGATGCGGTTTGCGTTTAAAAGCTGACTTAGCAACAAGAAAAAAAAATGAAAAAAAAACTGCATCAAAAAACACGGAAAAAAATGCAGATGCAATAACAAAAACGCAACACAAAACACAATGCAAAAATGGCTCAAACGCAATCTGCATAGGTGTGAACCTAGCCTCAGAGTGCAGTTCCATTTTAAAGTGGCCAAAGCCTGCATCTCAGTAATGTGGAAGCAGCCATCATCCCCTATGAAAATATAATTTTTTTTAACAAATGAAAATCTGATTATAGCCATGAAAGATCAAGAAGAGAAGTATTGGCAGATTTGGACACAGGCACCCTTGGCTTCCTAATAGAAGGTTTGGCTATACCTTACTGCTTGCTGGATATGAACACTTGCTGAAGCAGAGGGAAGAGATGACCTCCTATTTTTTCCCATTACTCTACCTTTTCGTTTCTCCTTCTTTCTTCTTTTCCCCTCCTCTGGTTTGTAGAATTTACAATCCATACAAAAAAGTTTATCCAAGAAATGGTGGTCACTAGTTGGCTATACACCATTTCCATTTCAAAAAATGACAGTGTATGAGTGTACAGTATGTCAATAGTTACTATTGTCCTTCTTAGGTAAATATTCGTAAGGAAAACAAGCAGCGTTCATACAGTATCATTAACAGAGCCTTCTAATGTCATCTGTTTCAGCAACGGTTAGGATGATAGCACATTCTTTTTGGTTCAACTAAGCTTCTTAATGTAGATCCTCTTGTAAGGGTTTAAGTTTCTCTGTACGGTCACTTGAGATGATCTCTTTATTGCAAAAGCAACATCAACAATGAAAACTTCATGGGGGTTTATTTACTAAAACTGGAGAGTGCAAAATCTGGTGCAGCTCTGCATAGTAACCAATCAGCTTTCCAGGTTTTATTGCCAAAGCGTAACTGATCGAACTGAAATTTAGAAGCTGATTGGCTGCCATGCACAGCTGCACCAGATTCTGAGTGACCCAGTTTTAGTAAATCTACCTGGTGGGGTTTAAATGTTTTCCCCCAAAATTCACAGAAACGTAATCAAATATTTGAACATTTTAATTGGATTCAGTTGAAAACATACATACAAAGCTTGGTTGAAATGTGTGTGAATTCTGGTGAAAATATATGTAATAATAGACCCTATGGGTAAAGTAGTTTAACATGCCTAGCCATAGCCACAATATTATTGGTTTAATTGCTAACTAAATTTGACTGATTTTAAGTAAACCGGTCATGAAAGAAATACCAGAAATACCATTTAAAGTCATTGTAAACTATTTTTTTTTAAATAAGGCTTATACTTACATGCTCTGTGCAATGGAATTACAAAGAGCGGCACGGATCCTCCTCTTTTGAGGTCCCCCGATGGCTTCTCCTCTTCCAGTGTGCCACCATAGAAAGCCCCGACGCTCTTTTGTGCACATCTGTGGCTCGAATCCCAAGCTGTGGCTGCTTGTGTCCATAGGACACAGACATCACGTCTCACCCTTGCCTCCTGCTCCTTCATCACAGAATTTTGACTGGCAGCGGAGCCATTGACCTCAGCATATCCTATGAAATCAAGAAGTGAGAGGGAGACAGCCACTGAACATTGGCACAGCGCTAGATTTGAGGATTCAGGTAAGTATTGGGGCGTGATACTTTTACCTAAACATTTTTACTTACCTTTGTGCAAGAAAAGCATTCTAAGGTAAAAAAATTTTAGGTCGTAGAACTCACCTTTTACGTCCTCATGCACAATTGATAAGCGCTGGTAACGATAGCTGTGTAAACGTCACTTAAAAAAACGTGATATTTATCATCGCTTTCTTTTTAGTGTATGTGCCATTAGCGTTTAGCAGCTTATTGCCACGATTAGCGGAGTTTTACCGCATTTCTGCATTTGCATTTTACGTTTTCTTTTTACCAAAAAAGTTTCTTTCATGTCAAAAAAAGTCCAAAAACGCCAGTTTGCGGTGTTTTACAGCGTTTTTTCAGCGTAGAGCGTTTTGTACAGCTACAAAAAAATCCTCTAGAAGCCCACTAGTCCTGTTTTTTTCCAGCCAAAAAACATTGTAGTACAGTCTGTGTGCATGGATACATAAGATAACATGCTTGGGGGTTTACTAGCTGTAGAAAACCATCAAAAGCCAAAAACAGCCGCTGTAAAAACGTCAGGTGTGCATGAGGACTAATGGTGACCTCCAAGCTTCTGTCAAGGTTGCTGTCCTATAAGAAGATTGAGGTGACAACTTCTGCTATGTGACCCAATGCAACTTCATTAAGTGGTAGTTGTCACCAAAGCAATTGAAATACACATATTATACTACCCAAACACACTGATTTGACACTTATATTTTTTAACAAATTTTAGATTGTTTCTGACCAGATTAAAAAATATAAATCAATCATTTGTCAGGTGACAAGCCATACACAGAAGTTCCCTCAATGTATTTAAAGATGTGATTTAAAAAAAGCAGAAAAGCCATAGATAGTTACTTCAGTAAAGTGTTACTAAACCCACAATAGTAAAATCAGCCTGTATATGCAGTAAAGCATGCTTGTTATACTCACTGTGGAACCTAAGGGGTTAATCCTCTGCAGTGTGCAAAAAGGCTGTTTGATCCTGTCTCCTCTGATCCTCCCTTTCTTCCAGTCCCCCTGTCCATCTGCTGATAGCACAGAGCCCTAGAAAGCACATGCTCAGTTTTGTTGCATTGCTAGAGAGTTTTTCTTTCTTTGGAGGGTGCATATGAATCAGCACAGGGCCAATCTGCACTGTCCAGACAGAGTGTCAGGGGTCATGCAGCCTAATAGGGCAGTGGGAGGAGAATGAAAACTCCTCCTACAAGCTTTTGCCCGCCAGCCACTGATGAAATCACAAACTGCTCAATGCTGATGGAAAAGGTATTTAGCATTTAATTTACAAAAATAATTGCATTTCCA
>CATNWA010005008.1:0-14639 GCA_951230385.1 Staurois parvus | reverse complement strand
AAACACCATGAATAAGTGGTTAAAAATAGCTGTCATTTTATTATGGATATGTAGAACCGCCAGGGCAGACTGACAACTCCTGGGGCCCCCTGGGCAATAGGGGATCATGGGGCCCTGTGTCCTTGCCCACACTCAAAGCACACCCAAAAAGCTTATAAAAGGTACCAAGGGCATTTCATGGGGCCCCCTACTGACCCTGGGCCCTTGGGCAGTGCCCGATGTGCTCGAATGGTAAGTCCGCCCCTGAGAAACCGCTCAACCCCTGGAGAAAAATTGCAGTTCCCAGGTGTCTGGGTGCCATGGAGGAAGAGAAGACAACTCTTGTGAACTCCTCAGAAAGGTGTGGGGCACTTGGCACCAGACCAGGGGAGGAAGCAGATTTCCAAGGTAGAGTGCTGAACCCTTCGAGTACTTGCCTACCAGCACAGCCTAATTCACAGAGTTCCAGCAATACAGAGCAGGTTTGCCAGTTTCCATTCTGCATCTCCAGCAGTACAGAGTGGGCTTGCCAAAGCTCAAGGCATTCAATCCAGAAGCGCTCCACCATCAAATATATCTAAGGCTACAGCGCAGGATTGGTGAGAGGGTTGTCAACCCATTGCATGCTTTATATAACAGAAACTGAAACTTTAGATCAACACCCAGCCTTACCCTCTGCTCCCTGGAAATGACCCAGCCCGGGGCAGGACTGGACCCATTTGGAAAGCGTGCAGTAGGGGCCCCATGAGATGCCACTGGTTACTTCTTCATAGGCTTTTTGAGTTGGGGCAATGACACAGGGGCCCCTTGATCACCCCAAAAATGTGAGTATTATTTAAAAAAAACTGTACTCTCTTATATCACTAAAAGTTCCTAAGCTCCAGGAACCAAATGATTTTTATGGTTAATGCAGATGCTGGCTGGCATGGTAAATCCTCCTAGGTCCTTGCAAATAGCTTCCCTACATACAGTAGATTCACACAGGAAATCCCTAGTTATTGAGTCCATTCAATGTGTCCATTACTTTAGAACTGATAAGCCCTGATGTAGGGAGAGTTGTTGGATGCTTTTACTGTAAAAACCAAAAAAAATAAGTTGATACTTCATTTAGTCTTATATGTGGAGCTCCTTATATTGTTTGCCATGCTTTTTTTTTTTCTGGTAATCAGGTCTAATACCTTAACCTGCAAAGCTGCCATACAGGGGAGCCTCACATGTATGGCAGGTTGTACGCTGGCATGTGAGGCTCACTTGTATATGCAGGTTGTACACCGCTTGTTAGGCATGTGAGGCTCACCTGTATGGCAGGTTGTACGCGGCATGTGAGGCTCACACTGTTATGGGCAGGTTGTACGCGGCATGTGAGGTTCACCTGTATGGCAGGTTGTACAGCGGCATGTGAGGTCACCTGTATGCAAGTTTGTACGCGGCATGTGAGTCTCACCTGTATGGCTGGTTGTACGCGGCATGATGAGTCCTCACCTGTGGCAGGTTGTACGCGGCATGTGAGTCTCACCTGTATGGCAGGTTGTACGCTAGGCATGTGAGGAATCGCTGTATGGCAGGTTGTATGTGTGAGGCTCACCTGTATGGCAGGTTGTACGCGGCATGTGAGGATCACCTGTATGGCAGGTTGTACGCGGCATGTGAGGTCTCACCTGTATGGCAGGTTGTTACGCGGCATGTGAGGATCACATGGTATGGCAGGTTGTACGCGGCATGTGAGGATCACCTGTATGGCAGGTTGTACGCGGCATGTGAGTATCAGCATGTTAAGGCAGGTTGTACGCCGCTTGTGAGGATCCCCTGTATGCAGGTTGTACGCGGCATGTGAGGATCACCGGATATGGCAGGTTTACACGGCATGTGAGGATCACAATGTATGGAAGGTTGGGTACGCTGGCAATGTGGAAGAGATCACCTGTATGGCAGGCATGTCACGCGGCTCTATAGTGAGGATCACCTGTAAAAGGCATGTTGTACGCGGCATGATGAGGATCACCTGTATGGCAGGTTGTACGCGGCATTGTGAGGATCACATGTATGGCATGGTTGTAACGCGGCATGTGAGATGATCACCTGTAAGGCAGTGTTGTACCGGCATGTGAGCTCCATCAAGTATGGCAAGGTTGTACGCGGCATGTGAGGATCACCTGTATGGCAATTGTACGCCGCATGTTAAGCTCCTGGGATTGCATGGAGAGTTCCAAGAAGTTACACAGGCATCTAAAATCCCATGTGTAACGCCCCATGTGCATGAAGCCTAAATAAGGTACTAGTGCCTAAATAGCTGTAACGCTCTTTTCTATCATCACTTAATTGTACCAAACTGCAGCCAAAATGAATGTCTCTGTAAACTACAATTATTGCCATTTCCTGGCTTTTCCTGATTCAGAATATCAGTAAAATAACAATTTTCTCTTAAACTTTTCAGAAAGCCATTTAATGGCTCTTATTTCTGTCCCAGCATCATTATGTTTTGCAGCTACTATTTATGCTATTTTGAATCTACAAACATACAAGCCATGTGATCCCAATATTGCCCTCTGAGAATGCAGAAGGTACAGAATCATGTAGCAGGAGGTTTACAGTCCCACCCAGAAGCACACCAATAAACTGCGTGGTTTAGCACAATTCCAATGTTTCCTTAATAGCATACATTGTTTAATAATGATTGTCTTTGTACCTTGGTACCCTTTAAAAATTGACCTTGCGTCATCATCTCTGCAGATAAAGAAACACCACAGGCCAAGCAGACTGATTGTCGGAATGACCATTTTTGGCCATTTTCACTGCGGTGTTGCAATGGCATGCTTTGTGATACAGCATAAACAGCGAAGGTAAGCTGGCGTCATCATTGAACAGAAGAACAAAATTTTTTTTCACAAATGGCTCATACAATAGAGTATGCTATGGAATCATTCCCTCAGATGGCGAACAAGGTGATGCTCTTACACCACAAGTTATCTAGATTATATTATAACCTTTATGCAGGACAATTATTTTATTAATTACAGGAATATTTATATGCCCCAAGCGTGTTGCTCAGGAGCCTTTTAACAATCATACAGGGAGGACAAATACAGCAAAGCAATACTCAGTTTCAAGTACCATAAAGTGGGTTAAGGATGTGTCGCTGCTACATTAGTTGTTAATTGACAACAAGGTCCACCCTTTATTCAATTAAAAAACAGTACCTGACAAACAGTCAAATTGATTTTAGTGCAACTGGTGCAGTTGTCGCCTGGGTCTATAGGCTAGGGGTCATCAGCCTAAAGTCCAGTTTTCTCGCTGCGTGTCTTGCAGAAACGTCAGTTCTACAGTCCATTTTAACATGAGTTTCCTTTGGATTCACGTTCACCATCAGTATTGTGAAGGGATCTTTATTTTGAAGCGGCAAACAAGTGTGACCGATTTACTTTGATTCCATAGGATCTGTTCAATGGAAACGAGCTAGCAGAAAAGCATGGAAGTGCAATTTTAGCTTGTGCATTATGGACTGACGCTTATTGTATTGCATGTTTTATGTAGTGTTTCGGCGTTTTTAATTCTGGCCGCCAAGGCAACAAGAAAAAAACCTAAAAAGGCGAAACAAACCTACAAAACACATAAACAAAGTGGCAATAAAACCGCATCAAAAAAACGCATGTGCAAAAACGCAAATGCTACCCGCTAAATGGTCACTGGCAGAAACTGATCCAAGAATAGACAAACTCCTAAAGACATGCATGATAGGTTAATTCGGGACTCCTTGTCTAAATTGGTCGCCCTGAGTATATGTGTATGTAATGAAAGTGAGTTAGGGACCGTTAGATTGTAACAAGCCCTTGAGGGGTTTTCCTCTGGGACTGAAGTGATGTACAAATCCACAGACATGCTGTAAAAAGATATTCTAGGTCATGTCACCTAATAGTATCCGCCGTGTCTGCCACTCGTAACTGTTTGAATGTGAGTTAGGACCTAGTAATTGCCAGCTATCTTTAGGGTAGTGACTGAAGTAACTTAATTTTGAGAAGAACAGTTGCCATCCCACACTCCAGGATACATGAGTGCGAGGACAGAGGATTTGCTCCTGTCGGAAATTGAAGTGGAAAGTATGTGTAGGTCTGCTGCCTTAGAGCCAGAAAGATTCATTACATGCTCTTGTTTGTAGGTGACCTGATGTGTAACATGTACTTATTTTAATTGCCACCATAATTTGCATAATAAAGTCTTCACATGTTCCAAGCACAATGTAATTTGAATGCTGTCTATTGTTGGCGGCATATTTCTCATTTTCAGTCTACTCTAGAGCATAGTTGATGTCTACTGTGGATAGCAATTACATGGCTCTACATCATCTTTTTAGTGGGAGAAAAATGCACTTCTTGCACTGGATTTGAGTGAACTGACTAAATACTTTTTTGCCCCACTGTATGTGTAATAGTGCTGCCGTGTAAATTGATGGAGCGTTATATAAGTACCTGAAATAATATAAAATAAAAATAAATAACTGCATACGGTGTATGGCCCTAGCCTTACTAACACTGGAGCATCTTAGAGATTTGGTGCAGAGGTGCATGGGCAGCCAATCAGCTTCCAGCTTGTTCAATATTAGCTGCTTTGATGCAACTTTCTTGCAACAGCAAACTTGGCAATGAGTACCATAGAGTAATAAAGTTGCATTAAAAGTTGCATCCAAAGTAGTACACTGGGCAAATCTTACGGAGTTGCACTAGTGTGGACTGAGCATGAGGCTAAATCTACGCTCCTACCCCATATTCTAAGGCTATTCTATCTACCTGTAAAAGAAAAGATGTGTATACTTACCTATTCTGAAGCAGTTCCGGTCCGGTCACATGATTGGGTCCCAGCACTGGCTATAGTGTAAAGGCAGCAACAACGGCTGCAGAGCCTGGGTGTAGACATCACCCATAGGCAGGGGTGGACTGACAACTCATGGGGCCCTGGGCAATAGGGGATCATGGGGCCCCTGTGTCCTTGTCCAAACTCAAAAAAGCCTATGAAAAAGGTAACCAGGGGCATCTCATGGGGCCCCCTACTGACCCCGGGCCCTCGGGCAGTGCCGGAGTTTCCCAAATTGGTCAGTCCGCCCCTGCCCATAGGCTTACTATGGGGCAGCTGTTGTCGGCTGTCCCTCCTCTACACTGAAGTTAGCTCTGGGCCCTGGTCGTGTGACCGGACTGGAGAATGGGTAGGTATAGACAACTTTCCTTTTAATAGGGTAGATAGATTCGGCTTAGAATGGGGGTGGGAGCAGGTTTCGCTTTCGTTAGAATTTGACTGGAATTACATTTAAAGCCTGGAATTGGCTTGGATTTCAAGCAGTAGCTGGAAAGGCAAATAGAATCTTTGGATGGGTAAAAATGGAGATAAAGGTGATGTTAGTATAATTATTCCATCTGTTTAAACCACTTGTAATGTCACCAGCTAGAAAATGCAGCAAAAATTCTGCCTACCACACTGTAAAAAGGGAAAAAATGGACACCTGGAGAAAAATCAAAGCCAACTCAAACGAAAACAAGTAATGGACGTGAACACCCCCCTGTTCAGTTCACGATCGAATACCTAATAACCTAACAGAATGTTTTACCGCAAACTTCGAACACAAAACCGAACAACTGAGCGGTATCTTGCAGTATCTGAGTATGTGGTAAGATACCGCTCAGCTACCAAAATACGACATGCGGTTTATAATTAATAGTCATGCGGTATTTTAGTAGTGAAACATTCATTCATAGTTCAGCTGACAGCTGAATGTAAATTAATATTGGGGGTCCCCCCTTCCCATCCCATACCAAGCTCTTTAGGTCTGGTATGGATTTTGAGGGGAACCCCCACACCAAACTTAAAAAAAATGCCCCCCCACAAAAATCCATAGCAGACCCTTATCCGAGCATTCAGCCAGGCAGGTCAGGAAAGACGGGTGGACAAGCGAGTGTGCCCCCCCTCCTGAAACTATACCAGGCTACATGCCCTGCAACATGGTGGGGTGCTTTGGGGGGCCCCCCCCCCTCCAAGCACCTTGTCCCCATGTTGATGGGGACAAGGGCCTCTTCCCACAATCGTGACTGTGGTTGTGGGGGGTCTGCGGGCGGGGGGCTTATCAGAATATGGAAGCCCCTTGGTTTAAGTGTAAACAAAAGACAGGAGACAGTCTTTGACAAGTCTTTTATTAAAAATAAAAATTTAAAAATGTCCCCGAAGTAGATCCATAATGAAGTAGTCACCACTACCTGAAAAAAAAAACGCTCCACTCTCCACGCCGGCTCCCACCGTTCTGACAGCTGCGCCCCGCAGATGACAGCTCTTATATACTGTCATGATGTCACAAGGGGGCGGGGATCGCTCAACCCCCTTGTGACATCATCGCACCGGGTGATTGGTCAAAGCATTGTTTGACCAATTACAATGCACCATTACAGGGCGCAGTGCATTGTGGGGCACAAATAGCCTGCCGAACACCCGTACCGTCCATGTGTTCGCAACAGAACAGCCCATGTTCGAGTCAAACTTTATGTTCGACTCGAACATGCAGCCCATCCTTAATGAAAACCGAAAGATATAATATTAGCCTTCATGGGTACAGAGAGTAATTCTTTCACTACTATGTGACAGGTACTAATTCATGAAATGTCATATGTTTTACATTACAGCAGAAGATACATATCATTTCTTGGGGACCACTATGAACAGAGACTCTACTGGAGGAGAAGAGACGGAGGTGTGTCAAATACCTGAACTGTGCTGAACAACCGAAAAGGACCACGCAGGGCAACCAACTATGCTATTTAGATCCAACCTGACAATTTGTATTATGTCAGCTGGATTCTCCTGGACATTTACATTTGTAGGAGTCATTTCAGTGCATGTTCAGGACAAATCTGCAAACTTACGTTTTCTCCATCTACTGGTCAATAGAAGGTACTGCAGTATAAATCCCTGCTCGTGCACACTTTGAGTGCCCTCATTAGTGGGCTATAGTCACCGGTCATACCGCTTGTGATTTTAAAACCGTGAGATTTGTGTGCAATTTTGAAGACTTTATTGCTACTTGTGAATATTTTCAATGATTTCTTGCAATTTGCAATGAGATTTCTATTATATTCTTATGTATGTGAAATCGATACAAAACTGCAGAGAAAGTAATGCAAGAAACTACTTTAGAAAGTGCATCGCAGCAAAAATCGCAAAGACTGACATTCACATTCAAATGGATCGTGTGATTTCAGGTGCGATTTCAATTCCCAAATTGCATCTGAAATCACAACGGTATGGACCGGGCACTCAGGCACTTACCTAGGTTCACATCTATGTGGCTGTGCGGGACGCATTTTGCTTGGGTACGAGAGCCCATTCATTTGAATGGACTCCGTGCCCCGTGACTCGCAGAGAATAAGTCCCTGCACTACTTTGGAAAACACAGCCGGCACGGGAACCTCAGTTCCCAGTATACTAAAGGGGGTGGGGTTGCAGCGCTAATGAAATACACAAAGATGTGATAATCAAATAACTAAAAACAATAACAATTTCATATATGCATAATAAAGTGACACAGAGCAAAATATATGTGCCACTGAAATATGTGGCTGGTATTAAAGGTAAGTCCAAGGTAACAATGTGAGTGAGATCACAGATGATCTTCAGACGTCCAATGACTGAAAAACGTGGATGAGGTGAGAAAATATAAAGTATAGATTGCGCACTCACCAGATTCGCAATCTTTATGCGCATTTGTATATCAAAAACATCAGATGTCCTCACATAGGTCTGGTCACATCTGGTCATGTTATCTCTTCACTGCCTTATGGTTCACACTCAGGGTTCGCACTCAGGGATGGATGACCGCTCTGCAGATGTAGTCAGCTCCCACAGGAGCTCAAAAAAGCAGAGAGAGGCCAAATAGTGCAGTATGTCTAGGATGTTTATTCCAGGAGTCAGGCAAGTGAGCATAATAAAGTAATAGGGCAATACTATAGATAAATTAAGTGGGGTTTTTTGTAGCGCTCAAAACAAAATAAAAACAATATGTCCACATATATAAACGCATATGAATGCGTAAACGGATATAGGAGTCTGTATCAAGAAGAAATATAGCAGATGAACTTGTGACTCCAACCAAAAGTGAAAAATGCGCACTCACCAGGAATCACCGGAAGCGCATAGATAATGCGCATACATATATAAATGACCTGTCAGTATCCAACATATCTGGAGGAACAGGAGCCCCGTATCCAGGCTGATTTACCTCATTTAGCCTAAAGAAGGGACTCCTGGTCAAGGGATTCAACACCCGTTCTCCAAGGGCTTGATGACTGCACCATAGGATAAAGTTCACCGGATTGGCCAATCTACTCTGGAACTACTGTACTACTCATCTGCTATATTTCTTCTTGATAGAGACTCTATATCCGTTTACACCATTCACATGCGTTTATATATGTGGACATATTGTTTTTTATTTGTTTTGAGCGCTACACCCCACTTATTTATCTATACTTTTACAGAGTTTTTATTGGTACCTCTTGGTGTTTTAGCAGCTACTTTTAGGAGCGCTCACTTCTATTTACTTTTAATAGGGCAATACTGACCAAGTCAAGATGGCCGCCGGGACCCCTCGTGGTGCCGGCGGTATGGCGTCAACCCGCTGTAGCTCTACTGATGCGTTTCGAGCTATGGCTCATAATCATAGGGGTTCAGCTTACAGTTCCCAGTATGGTTGCGATTTCCAGTGCAGGCGGTGTGCCATTAGAATTAATGGCACCCTCTCGCGGGTCTCTGTTGCGGGTGGTGCGGCTGCACGGATTTTCGTGCGGAAATCCGCAGCGCCCATGGTACCACCCACATAGATGTGGACCGGGGGTTAAACCGAGACCACAGATCTGAGTCCTCACCTGATAAAAGGGTTTGTCTGATTGCTGGATAGAGCTCTACCTGTCTCTTACTTCTTTCTGACTGTTCATACCTTGGATGTTCCCTGTGAACTGTTTGAATTGATTTCTACTAAACCTATCTCAGCTTATATTAATTACTGTTGATGATATTGTTTAAATTATGCAGCTTGCATTAAAGCGGAACTAAAGAAATGTTACAGCAATATGTGCAATATCAATAAACAACAACATATAGTAAGCCTATATAGCAGCTGACTCTTTTTTTATGGAGCCCCTCAAAAAGGATAGAAAACAAAAACAATATATACCATCATTAACCGTTTCAATACCGTGCAATTTTACACCTTCCTGCCCAGTTTTCAGGTTTCAGCGCTCTCACACTTTGAAAGACACATTGCCGCGGTCATACAACATTGTACCCAAACTAAAATTTTATCATTTTCTTCACACAACTAGAGCTTTCTTTTGGTGGTATTTAATCACCGCTGGGCGTTTTTATTTTTTTGCTAAATTAACAAAAACAAAGACCAAAAATTTTGAAAAAAAAAAACACATTTTTCTTTGTTTTATCTGTTATAAAAGTTTTACAATATAAAATAATTGTTCTTCATAAATTTAGGCCGAGATGTTATTCTGCTACATGTACTTTGGTGAAAATAACCCAAATTAGGATGTATTTTTTAGTTTGTAGGAAAGTTATAGAGTTCACAAACTATGGTATAGATCTGAATATTGATCAATCCTGAAGTACTGACAGCCAATCTAATATCTTGAGGTCCAAGAATGTCAGAACAGTACAGATATCCCCCAAATGTCAGAACAGTACAGATATCCCCCAAATGACCCCTTTTTGCAGAGTAGACAGTCCGACCGTACTTCATAAGAGGCATGGCGAGTTTTTTTTGAAGTTGTATTTTTTTGTCATAATTTTTCGGGAAAAAATGAAAAATTAAAAAAATTATTTTCACTATTTTTTTTTTTTACATACTGTCACCAGTGCAGTACTGCGTCATCATATAACTGGCATGGTGTGTGAACAGCGACACACTGACTGGTGACAGTATAAAAAAAAAATATATATTATATATTTTTTTTTTATTTTTTTATTATATTTAATTTTTTATTACATTTATATTTTTATTTTTTTAAAGATTTTTTTCATATTTTAACTATGACCAAAATAGTACAATGTTACCATAAGTAACACTGTACTACTTTGGGGAAGTGATCAGTATTTTTTTTTTTTTTTTTTTTTTACACATTTGCTTATAGCAAAGAATTACTTTGCTATAAGCAAGCATTTACCTGAATGAAATCGATTCATTCAGCTTTTTTTTTTTTTGTGTGCTTAGCTGTGATTTGGGTCACAGCTAATCACATGACATGTGCATGTGATTAGCTGTGACCATTCACAGCTAGGCACTAGTATACAATGGATGGCATCATGAATGAAGCCATCCATTGTATACAACTGTCATGTGACCTGCTGTGATTGGTCACAGCAGGTCACATCACTTGGTACCGGCAACGGGGAGCCTCACTGCCGCGGTACTCGGATCTGTCATCGGCCGTGTCTGAGGTGCACGGGCAGGTTGCGACACGATCGCACTGCCTCGCGTCGCTCTGCAACCGCGCAAACCCGCGCATGTGCGGGAGCACGCCAAAATGGCGTGCACCCGGAAAGCTGCAGCGCTTTTCAAGCCGCCAAACGACCATTGGTCGGGCGGCTAATGGTTAAGGCTCCATGCACACTAGCGTTTTTTTTTAAGTTAAAAAAATACTGGTAAAAAACGCTGGCTAAAAAATGCTGTTAATAGCGTGGGTTTTTTTTTTTAGCATTTTAGGAGCGTTAGAAGTGTTAGTGGTTTATTAGTGTTTTTTTACAGTACATGTAGAAAAAAAAAGAGAGAAAAAGCCATAAAAAGCTATTATCAGCATTTTAGTTAGTAGTGTTTTACCTTTTTTTCTGCTGGAAAAAAGCTAAAACATTACTCTACAAAAAACAATTTTTTTCCTGCTCCTAGAAGCTGAAGCTCAAAAAACGCTAATAGCCTAAAGTAGTGTGCATGGACCACCTAGGAGAAACACTATTTCAGGCTAGGAAAATAATATGCTGTTAACAGCTTCTAGGAGCTTACATTTTTTTAGGACCAGTCCAGATGCATGTGTCCCAGATGTGTTTTTGCATGCACATTTTTTTGCGCGTTCCAGTGCATTTTTTATGTGTTTTTGAAGTGTTCCAGTGCATTTTTTATGCATTCCTTTTCATGTTTTTTCTTTTTCTTCAATTTAAATAGGGATGTGCAAGGGAGTCAGCTGTGGGTCTAGCTAAGGTGGACACTGGCCGGTCTTCTGAAGAGTTTTCTCCACTTAGTTTCCTACCTAAAGGGACTCTGCTCTTGTTTACTACTGCTGCTCTAAAGCTGAAGTCTAATGTTTGTTTCGAGCACATACTTAGCCATGCCATAGCTTATCTGCAAAAATACCTCAATTGTACATAGTTCTTGTTTTTGGAGTATCCTACCCAATTCCTTCATCCCTATCCAAGTTCTCCAAAACTAAAAAACAACACCCCTAGACTGGTCATTGAAGAAACATGAATGAGCCTATGTGCCTGGCTGTGGGGCAAAGCTTTCGGGGGGAAAACCTGGACAGTATTCCGACAGCTCCTATGGGAGTAGTGCTACACCAGCATTTACAAAAACACCATTACCAAAGTTTGTTTTAGCAACTCTTTTTATGATAGCTACAGTATTATCTTAACAGATACCTTGTTAATGGGTTTTATGACCTGGGCCAGTGTCCTGGCAGAACATGCTGTGACAGAAATGTTGTAATGTGATGTAGGAGCCAATTAGCTAAAATGTGGTTTTATTAAAAGGTTTTATTAAAAGGTTTTGCAGATCGATCTGGCTGAGCAGGATTTATGACTCTGCTAGAAGATATATATGTTCAACAAAAGTTTCATGATCTCTTGATCTAGTTTGAGCTGTGCTCTAATGAGGATTGTATGAGATCTTTCCTGTGTGCTCTTTCCCTGCCCTAGGATAAAACATTTCAAATTTGATGTCTGTCTCAGGCTTTTAGTAGGACACCCATTTTAACCACTCAGTTTGGAATTTACCTGACCTCTCTATTGTCACATCTCTACACGCGCGAAATAAATAAATAAATATGCAAATAATTTCATTTAAATGCTCATATGCTCAAATTCATAAATTCATAAATATAAAAGTGCAACACTCTACAACTCCATTTGGATGCTTGCATGTAAAAATCCTCAGCTCCACTTCATTGCCATGTCAAACATTCTAGGGAACTGGAGGAATCAATGGTGGAGAAGGATCTGGTTTGGTAAATCACAAGCTTAATAATGGAATGCAATGCCAAAAGCTGTGGCTTCTAAAGCAAGCAAAATCCCTCTTCTTGTATTAAAAGCGGTATGGACTCCAGAGAGAGAGATATCATTTCCCCCGGTACAATCATTAGTAAGACCTCATCTGGAATATGCAGTTCAGTTTTGGGCACCAATTCACAAAAAAGAACATTGGAGAACTGGAGAAAGTACAGAGAAGGGCAACCAAATTGATAAGAGGCATGGAGGAGCTCAGCTATGAGGACAGATTAGAGGAACTCAATTTATTCTCTCTTGAGGCGAAAAGGAGATTAAGGGGGGATATGATCTCCATGTATAATACATAAGGGGGGATATGATCTCCATGTATAATACATAGGGGGGATATGATCTCCATGTATAATACATAAGGGGGGGTATGATCTCCATGTATAATTGGACATTAGGGGGGGGGGGGAGGGGGATATGATCTCCATGTATAATACATAAGGGGGGATATGATCTCCATGTATAATACATAAGGGGGGATATGATCTCCATGTATGATACATAAGGGGGATATGATCTCCATGTATAATACATAAGGGGGGGATATGATCTCCATGTATAATACATCAGTGGTTCATATAGTCAACTTGGTGTAGAGTTATTCACCCTGGGGTGCCCCCCACACTCTTTACATCTGGAGGAAAAGAAATGTAATCTCTAAACATGGAAAGGTTTCTTCACAGTGAGAGCTGTGAAAATGTGGAATAGACTCCCTCAAGAGTTGGTTCTGGCCAGCTCAGTGGATTGCTTCAAAAAAGTCCTGGATTCTTTCTTAGATACACAGAATATAACTGGATACTAATATTTATAGGTAAAAGTTGATCCAGGGAATATTGCCTCTCGGGGAGATCAGGAAGGAATTTTTTTTCCCTGCAGAAGCAAATTGGATCATGCTTTGCTGGGTTTTTTTGCCTTCCTCTCGGGATCAACTGTGGGTATAGGATTATAACCTTTTTTTTTTTCTATGGTTGAACTGGATGGACTTTTGTCTTTTTTCAGCCAGACTAACTATGTAACAAACCCAGCCATCTCCACTCGCAGGCTAAATACTGAGAAGACAGCTAGCACACACAGGATGGATCACTGGTGTCCACCATTTATTAGGAAGGATATGCACAAGCCTGAAATTGATAGCCCTCATTCAGGACTGCCCACTAACGCCTTACACCAGTAGGACCAACCATAAATGGATCAAATATTGACCAGTTCAGCAGGGACCAGCTGAACTTCGATCCATTTATGAGCAGGCTGGTTGTACTGAAGTTGATCCATTGATCCACTTCAATACAACTGGCCTGTTGGATTTGATGCTTGTGATTACTGCCAACAGAATAGCTGCCAGCAGCAATCATTGTGTTTTTGCCATCAGAACACAATAGCAATGCAGGAGGCACTTACTGTGTTGATTGGGAAATTGAGTAAATTTTCTCTCTCTCCACCACATGGTGGAAGGCAAGAAAATTGCATAATCTTTGGGTCTGCATAAGTCATAGAAATCTTTATGATTGTTAATCTCTACAAAAAAAAATAAAATATGCAAATAATAAAATTCAGTGACAAACTTTAAAAAACAGCTGCAAATGCTGACCAATGGATCCTGGCGGGGGGGTTGTCAGAATACAATAGTGGGAGAGATCCCTGCATCACAAATTGTTGTGTTGATGCTAGGATCTGTCAGTTTTTTTTTTTTGTCATTCAACTGGGTGTGTATACCCAGCTTCAGCGTGGTCACTTGTAGTCTTCTATCCTGGGTTCACACTTGCGGTACATCGCAGGTGATTCGCACAGGTACTGCACTGCATTCTTATGCAAATTACATGCGATTTGTGTGCGGTGTGATTGGAGCCATACATTTTGTATGACTCTATTTTCACTGCACTCGCACCAAAAACAAGCAGGACACTTTTTGGGTACCCACGCCTATGCGATCTGATTCTGCACATCACACCGCATTTTGCGGACTGCTTTCGGGGGTATTGTTAACTTGGACATACACACCCGCAGCGGTTCGCATGAACAGGGTGCGATTCTGATGCGGTGCAGAATTCACACTGAAAACGCTGCAAATTCCGCACCACATCAGTGTGAACCTGGGCTGACAAGCGTTTCTCAGTGGGGGTTGATCTACTAAAAGTGGAGAGTGCAAAATCTGGTGCAGCCCTACATAGAAACCAGGTTTTATTGTCAAAAGCTTAATTGAACAAGCTGAAGTTAGAAGCTGATTGGCTCCCATGCACAGCTGAACCAGATTTTGCACTCTCCAGTTCTAGTAAATCAACTCCACTGTGACAGAAGCCCAAGGAGGAGGCAGCTGCCACCACTTAACAGAAAGTGCCTGAACAAGGATCTTCATGGCAGGGTTC